>JARVZY010003064.1:0-52969 GCA_030686995.1 Artemisia argyi | reverse complement strand
GAAACGGACTTTTAAAACTTAAAGAAACACGATCAAAATCCCCGGCAGCGGCGCCAAAAACTTGATGTGCTATGTTTGTTAATGCAAGTTTTAAATTTATAAGGGTGAATTACCAAATCTAGAAACAACACATACGAGCAAGTGTACTCGTCCGTTATAGCAAGATATGATGGTAAGTCGGGATCGTTCGCAGGGATTTGTGAGTGAATCAAAATATAAGTCTAAAAGTAAATCTCTAATGTACGCAAATATGATAATAAGCAAATTCAATAAATTAAAAACTACACTTGTTTAGACTAGTTTTCTACTTAATGACACACATGATTGTGATAACTTTT
The DNA here is from genome assembly GCA_030686995.1 of Artemisia argyi. Lineage (NCBI taxonomy): Eukaryota > Viridiplantae > Streptophyta > Magnoliopsida > Asterales > Asteraceae > Artemisia > Artemisia argyi. The sequence goes on along the minus strand of JARVZY010003064.1, from coordinate 52,631 downwards.
GATGACATGTTGGTTGAGATAATTAGATGGTGATCTAATCTATTGTTCTACAACTTAAACCTTCGTCAAGATTTTAGTTCATAAAAACAAGCTTTAGGTGTAAACCAATCAATTCAAGATCTATCCAAGGTTCATAAGGTATGGTGGATATCTTAAACACAAAACAAACTTTTATTACCAATCAAATACTCTTAAGAAATGGTCAATACAAAAGGTAACCTCTTCATAGACAAAAAGGTCACAATTGCTTATAAACATTTAAACTTTTGTCCTACTAAAGGTTTACAAACAATCCGATTTGACGTTATAAAAGAATTCTTATTACAATCATACTTCTTGTTTCTTTGTTTAGTCAAGAATAATTATGGTGAAAAACAATCATTCATAGACAAATGATTATAACTAGTTGAGTAATAACAAATCTTTCGACCTTTGAAACTATTATCAATTAGTTAACCTTGGCTAAACAAATGTCACGATAAAACTTTAGGTACAATTGGTTCTTAGGATTGACTTAAAATTGAATTAAAACATGTTATCACAATCATCACTATCACTAAGTATAAAACATCATCAAAACAAGTGTAAAAAGATTACTAGCCACTCACGGCAAACATGCAAATAAACTCAGAATATTTAACATAAGAATCCATGTTTATAAGTCTTACAATGCTTTGAAATTGATAACAAATGACAAGGTATTGATAACCTAAGAGTTGGTGATGATTTCTTGAGATTTTCGGACTCCAAATGTTGATTCCTTGGTCCTCCAGAGTTCCTGGTTCTTTCTGCACGAATTTTCCTCCTTAGAGAGCTAGAAGATGATAATAATTGTGTGTAGTAATGAGAGTAAATGATATCTTCAATTGTGTGTTGAATGGTGTTGAGTTATGCACTTTTGAAGTCCCTCCTAGGCATGTCCAACACTCTTGGTCATAAATAAGAACTTAAATGCTTGAACTTGGACAATAAGACACTAAAAGGGGCCTAGAACCATGGGACAAAAGACCAAGATTCGTGCACAAAAGTTGGCAAAAACATGCAGAACTGACCATCCGATCGATTGCGGGTTCGCACCGATCGGTTGGTGAAAGGTAATTATGGCCATCCGATCGGTTTCACACCAACCGATCGGATGGTAATTTCTGGCAGCTTTGGACTTTGACTTTGACTTGTGTAGCTCTTTATGTACTATCCAAACTTGATTAACTTCTGAACTTGGAAATTTGAGATGACAAAACTTAGGTTCTCATATGAATTATTTCATAGATTGGACTTTTGAGCTTGGGAATCTTCATGTAATCGCGTATACTTCATTTCCTTCACTTTTTCTCCACTTTTCCTGCATTTGGCTACATATGCTACAAAAACATATTTTGATATGATTTAGTGGCAAAAGCATATAAAAACAACCAAATAACATACACAAAAACACTAATAACGCTTATAAAAACATGTTAACTTTGAGCGTTATCAGAGCTGACTCAAGAAGAGTAAGTTTGGCCTTGGCCTTTCTATATTTAGCTTTAAAATCCTTTTGAGGAAGTTTTTCATAGTTGTTTTGAAAAGACTGATTTGACTGACGCATTTTTTGTTGGAACTTGCTAGTTCCTGAGAAAGAGTTGTTTCCTGAAAAATTTTAAGAGGGTTCTGAGGTGGTTTTTGAGAAACAGCCTTTTGCAAAATGCCCTTTTTTACCGCATTTACAACATTCGGAGTTGTCATTTGCTTTTGAATTTGGAAAGTTTTTGTTTTTTTTTATAACACCCCCAAAATCGATCAATACAGCGGAAGACTTAAAATGTCAGCGGAAGACTTTTGGGGTATTATATCGTGGATCTTTATCACAATTATAGAAAACGACTCAAATGAGACGCTTTAAGTTTTATTTAAAATACCAAATATTCATAAATTCAAAAAGGTTTCATTATTCAACAACAAGTTTTTAGTCAACGAGAAATAAACGTTTCTTTATTTGCCCACTTCGTGCCTTTGCCATCCATTCCATTTAGTTACCTGAGATAAACATGCTAAAAGTCAACAAAAGTTGAGTGAAATTCATAGGTTTATAATTAAGAGTTTGAACACAAGAGATAGGTGCTTATTGTAAATAAATACAAATAAACAAGTAAAAAAAATCACATTCATTATTGCCTTAAGCTCATGACACTCAACGTTTCAACAGACATCAATATTTTCCGTAATAATGATGTAAAATATATAGCCCCCAAGATAGGTATTTGCCAGTAACCTCTGATATTCAAATAAAGTGCATTTGGTGACTTTCCTCTAGCAACTAAATGGGGATTGTCAATCCCTAATAGATCTATTCACAATTATTTACGTTCACCTTTTAAGTGATTAAAGTTCATGATCGAGGGACTTTTGGCAATAACTACTTAAGTAATAATAAGATCAGGAAAAGACTTGTGTTCGGTTTTTGAGCATGTATCCCCCCCACAAAAATAAGTCAAATGTAGGCTATGAACTCACCTTAGTAGTACAGTAGAACAAATGTAATCTCAACGATGCAAGGCAACGGCTTTACACACAACCTATAAGATATGGCACGCTTTAGTTCTTAAGTCTCGTTTATTATTAATTATGAATAATCCATAAAGTGCATAGGCGATGTGTTACGTCGTATATAAAATAGATAATGGTTACGTATTGTTTTATCGTCTAAATTTAGTTATTGTTATATAAATTTTATACGTATATATATATATATATATATATATATATATATATATATATATATATATATATATATATATATATATATATATATATATAAAGTTACGTTTATTATTTCTATTATTTCAATTTTTATATATATATATATATATATATATATATATATATATATATATATATATATATATATAATTTATTATTTAAAAAAAATCAATATTACTATTAAATCCTTTAAGTTTCTCCAATTTACACATTTTACTCTTAACGGAAAACATTTACGTCGTTAGTCCAAAATTATATATATCTACGTTTTAAGTCCAAGTATATCAATATTTACATTTTTCAATCCAAATTTTCAATATTAATTGTTTATACCCTTAGAAAACAGTTTTTATACTTTTTACCCAAACTTTACAAATTTGACACTTTTAGTCCTTATCTCTCGAAAATTTGCAATTTTAGTCCAAAAATTACCAAATTTAAAACTTAACATTTTTATTAATTCAATAAGATCAGGAAGTGTAGAAAAGCTTATTTAAACAGCTTATTAGCGTATTTTCTTATTTTTCACAAAAATGGGCCTTAACGAGTCCATTTAAGGCCCGTTAACACGTTTTGATCCAAGGGGTTTGGGGGAACTTTGGGTTTATCAAAATCCATCATTTTAAGTCCTAATCTCATTTCAAAATAGCTTTTTCACCCAGCTTATTAGAATAAGCTAAAACTAGCTTGTTGGGCTTATCGGCCCACATAAGGTTTTTATTTTCTGAAAATTCTTGGGAAAACTCGTTTAGCTTTAGGCTTGTTTAATCGATCAATCAAGTCGTTAGGTCAATTTATTTATCATTCTTGTTTGTATACTAGGTAGGTAATTAGATCGTACAAAAATAGTAATTGGTCATGTGTCGAATATTAAAATGGCGAGGTCAAAGTGTAGCCACAAACTCAAGCGTATAATTTTGTAAAAGTTGAAAATAAACTAAGTCTTTTAGTGAAAATCGTATAGGTCCACTTAACTTAGAAATGTGTGAGTTTTAGAGAGTATACGTTAATATATGTTCGAATCTTTTATAGGTTCTCGTTTATGACTTATCCAAGACTTAGTATGATACATAAAATATATAAGTTGCTTTTATGATTTACGATTTCTAAGCTCCAAGTGTTTGTGCATAACATAAACATACGTATGTATATATACAGAAAGAAAGGTTCAAGTTCTCACCTCACCTATAAAAGGTGGCGTAAAAACAAGTGTAAGGTTCATGCAATGGTACAAATGCTTTGTGGTTCACTTCACGTTCCACCAAGATTCAAGAGGCTCCAATCTTGGCTTCCTAGGTTCACTTTGAGGCGTGGTACTCTTGGCGATTTGTTTGTCCCTCCACAGCTCCTCTCGTTACTATTTTTGGTGATATGTGGTACGCATGAGTATATGCAACGACTTGTGATTGCATGGAAGTCTTATATAGGTAGTTTTTGAGTGTGTATGGACAAGATAAGCTCACAAGGTGGAGGGTGCATGTGAGGCGAATAGTAGCACCACAAATATAAACCAATCGATGGTTTACAAGACCAAGATCTTGTGAGATATCATTCCTGTTCATTCCTGACAATCCCATGGTGTTTAGGGTTCGACTACATGTCATTGGGATCAAGGGTGGAAAGAAAGGAATGTTGGGACACGTTGGTGCATATCTTTCATGTATGAGTTTGGTGTTTCACTTGGGCGATATCTAGGGTAGTAAACATGTGAGAGGGAGTGTGATATCTATCGTTTCTGTTTCTTTGACACTAGGGGAGACGAGACAAGCAAAAATATTTGTAGGTTATGTGTAGAAATCGTAAAAACATAGGGGTGTTTTGGGTGGGTCGCGACTGGTAGAAACATAGAAAAAAAAATTAAAAGGGTGCGTTTGGCCCAAGGCCTGGTGGGCTTGTGGTTTGCTTCGGCCCAACTGAAAAAGAAAGAAATAAAAGAGTCCGTTTGGTTTAGAAATTGTATTCGTGGCCCATTGGGTGTTGGGGGCCCACATGGTGTGTCTCAATTATTGTGTCGAAGTTCAAAAATATTAGTGAGCGTTCTTGAGAAGTTTCGTAGGTTCGGGGAATATAAAAATGGCATACGGTATTTAGACGAAACATATTGTTTTAAATATAAACGTGTTATATATATTTATCGTTCGCAATAATAATAGGTTATCTAGGTTGTGTGTAAGCATCGTTCCTGGGTAAACGGTCAATCACAGTTATCGTAGTGGTTCAATATAAAGCTATATCATAAAAAAAAATTTGTTACCCGTAAAATCGTGTTAAGTTATCGTAACATCGTTTTATTTATTCGTATGTATTTACTAATCGTAAGGGAAATTTACGAGAGGTTACATTACCTACCTCTTACAGGGAATTCCGTCCCGAAATTCTAGTCTAAGATAGTTGCCAAGGGTGTCTTAGGTGAAGAGATGTGGGTACTTGGAACGAATCTGATCCTCGCGCTCCCAAGTATATTCCGGTCCTCGCTTGGAGTCCCAACGAACTTTGACAATAGGGATACGGTTTTGTTTGAGTTGTTTAACTTCTCTATCCATGATTTCAATGGGTTCCTCGGTAAAGACAAGGTTATCATCTAGTCGAATCTCTTTCAATAGAATCACGAGAGATTCATCGGATAAACACTTCTTAAGGTTTGACACATGAAAGGTGTCGTGGATCCGACAAAGTTCTTCGGGTAGTTCTAGTTTATAAGCCACGGGTCCTATCCTTTCCAGGATTTTGAATGGACCGATGTATCTGGGGTTCAACTTTCCATGTTTTCCAAATTGTACCATTCCTTTCCAGGGAAATACTTTCAATAAGACTCTGTCTCCTATTTAAAATTCCATGGGTTTCCTTCTTATGTCGGCATAGCTTTTCTGTCGGTCTCGGGCTGCTTGTAAGCGTTGCTTAATCTTAACAATTTTCTCGGTTGTTTCCCGAACAAGGTCTGGTCCTATAAGTTGTCTTTCTCCGACTTCTGCCCAATAAACGGGCGATCTGCACTTTCTACCGTACCGTGCTTCGAAAGGTGCTGCTTTTATGCTGGCGTGGTAACTATTGTTGTATGAAAACTTTGCTAATGGTAAGTGCGTATCCCAACCTTTTCCAAAATCAATAACGCATGCTCGGAGCATATCTTCCAAGGTTTGGATAGTTCTTTCACTTTGACCATTAGTTTGAGGGTGGTAAGCAGTACTCATATCTAGTTTAGTTCCTAAGGCTTTTTGTAACGATTTCCAAAAGTGAGAGGTGAAACGACTATCTCGATCTGAGATAATTGAAATTGGTACTCCATGTCGAGTGACAATTTACTTCACATACAGCTGAGCTAGTGTATTCATCTCATAGGTTTCCTTGATGGGTAGAAAATGAGCGGATTTTGTGAGACGATCCATAATAACCCATATTGTGTCGTATCCGGATGAGGTTTTTGGGAGTTTGGTGATGAAGTCCATAGTGATTCGTTCCCATTTCCACATAGGAAGTTCTGGTTGTACAAGTAGACCTGAAGGTTTCTGATGTTCTGCCTTTACTCTTGAACACGTCAAACATTTACCGACATATTCTGCGATGTCAGCCTTCATGTTCGGCCACCAATATAGTTTCTTTAAATCCTGATACATCTTGTCGGAACCTGGGTGAATGGAGTATTTTGACTTGTGGGACTCATACATGATGAGTTCACAAATAGCTCCAACCATATGGATCCAACTTCTGTCCTTGAAACACAGTGTTCCATCGGATTTCTTCACGAAACCATTCTTATTCTCGGGCATACCGTAGATCTTTTCCTTGGGTCGGTTTTCTTCTTTAAGTGCTTTGTTCTGTGCGGTAAGGATTTGGGATGGAAGGGGTGAGTGAATAGTCATCCCTAGTGATCTAACTCGAAGGGGTTTCAATCATTCTTTTCGGCTTAACGCATCTGCTACTACATTAGCCTTTCCTGGGTGGTAACAGATCTCACAATCATAATCGCTGAGCAGCTCTAGCCAGTGACGTTGCCTCATATTCAAATCCTTTTGATCCAAAATATGCTGAAGACTCTTGTGGTCTGTGTACACGGTACATTTGGTGCCATATAAGTAGTGCCTCCATAATTTAAGCGCAAACACTACAGCTCCTAACTCCAAGTCATGAGTCGTGTAGTTTTCCTCATGTTTCTTCAGTTGCCGGGATGCATAAGCTATTACTTTGTTTCTTTGCATCAAAACTGCTCCTAGTCCATGATAAGATGCGTCGCAATATACTATATAGTCCTCATTTCCTTCTCGGAGGGCTAATATTGAAGCTTCACAAAGCTTTCGTTTTAACAACTGGAAGGCTGCTTCTTCCTTTTCTTCTTAGATGTACTTCTCATTCTTTTGGGTTAGCTTAGTCAAAGGTTTTGCAATCTTGGAGAATCCTTCAATAAATCTTCGGTAGTAACCTGCGAGACCTAAAAATTGACGTATTTCCGTGGGGTTTGTAGGAGATGACCAACCTTTTACAGCCTCAATCTTTGCAGGGTCTACGTGAATGCCTTGACTATTGATGATGTGTCCTAAAAATTGTATGGTGTGAATCCAAAAGTCGCATTTGGAGAACTTAGCGTACAGTTCTTCTTTCTTGAGCAGTTCTAGAATGATTCGTAATTGTTCCGCGTGTTCTTCTTCGTTGTGAGAGTAGATCAAAATATCGTCAATGAATACTATTACAAACTTATCCAAGTAAGGTTTGCACACTCGATTCATTAAATCCATGAAAACTGCTGGTGCATTGGTCAGACCGAATGGCATTACTTGAAATTCGTAGTGACCATAGCGCGTTCTGAATGCAGTTTTCAGGATATCCTCTTCTCGAACTCTTAGCTGATGATATCCTGATCTCAGATCAATTTTTGAGTACACACTCGATCCTTGCAATTGATCAAACAGATCATCAATTTGAGGCAATGGGTATCGATTCTTTACCGTAAGTTTATTCAACTCCCGGTAATCGATGCACATTTGAAAGGATCCATCCTTCTTCTTAACAAATAAAATTGGAGCTCCCCAAGGTGATGAGCTTGGTCGAATAAATCCTTTTTCCGACAATTCCTTTAGTTGTTCTGACAACTCTTCCATTTCAGATGGCGCTAGCCTATAAGGTGCTTTAGCCACTGGTGCCGCTCTAGGCACTAGTTCAATCTGAAATTCTACTTGACGTACGGGTGGAATACCAGGTAATTCTTCAGGGAATACTTCAGGAAAATCCCTAACGATAGGAACGTCATCAAGCTACTTCTTGGATGACTTATTTTCCGTAACTTGAGCCATGAATACTTGACATCCTTCCTTCATGTATTTTATCACTCACATACATGAGATAATTCCATATCGAGGTTTGCTTTTGTCACCCTGGACAATGAGTGTTTCATCCTTGAGTGGTATATGGACGGCCTTTTCGTCACAGTGAATCCTAGCACGATGGTGGGATAGCCATTCCATGCCGACGATAGCGTCGAAACTACCAAGTTGAACCGGCATAAGATCAATGGCAAAAGGTTTTTCGGATAAGGTTAGGGTGCAATCTTTCATGATAGTATTGGTATCTATTAAATTCCCGTCAGCCATTTCGACTTCGTAGGTGGTGTTTAGCTTAGAGGGGGTAACATTAAGTAAAGGGGCAAATGTATCTGATATAAAACTCTTATCGGCGCCCGAATCAAACAATACTCTAGCATTATGATGGTTTAGTAGAAACGTACCGGTGACTACATCGGGTCCGTTTCCATCCCCGAGAAGGTATACCCTAGCTTGGGCGTTGACTGGTTCATTTCCTTTTGGGTAGTTCCTCCGGATGTGTCCTACTTCTCCGCATCCGTAACAAGTGGGTGATATAACCTGCGTGTTGCTTCCGGTAGCCGGAATCCTACAGTTTCTGGTTTGATGACCGATTTTACAACATTTGTCACATCGGACGGTACAACGACCCTCGTGATGAAGTTTGCATCGCTGGCATTGGGGTTTCTGTCCGTTGTACCCTACACCTTCCGTGGCGGTGTAGACTCGGGGTTTTTCTTGTCTTTGATTCTGCTGTTGAGTGCTTCGGTTGTTGTGATATTGTTGGTGGTTCCGATTATTGTTGCGTTGGTTGTTGTTGCGGTGATGACTGTTGTTATTTTGTTGGTTGTTGTTGTGATGGTGGGTGGTTCTCTTATCGTCCAATTTCCTTTTAATCTCATTGTATTTCACTTCTCGGTCTAGAAGTTTCTGAGCAAGTTCCATTGCTGCTTCCAAGGTTGGCGGGTTTGCTGAGGTGACATTTCCTTCAATACTCCTAGGGAGTCCTTCGACATATTTCTCTAATGTCTTCTCATAATCGGGTACTATAGTAGGGCATAGTATTTTGAGTTCTTGGAATCTCCGGTTGTAACTTCTCAAATCAACTCCTTTCACTATTAAGGCATGGAACTCATCCTCGAGTTTTATAGTTCGGAACGGGGACAATACTTCTTTAGTATTTTAGCCTTGAATTCAATCCAAGTAAGTTGATGTGCTGCCTCTGCTCCTAGTGTTTGAACGGTAGAATTCCACCAGGATAGAGCGTCTTGCATCAGTGTTCCCGTTGCGAAGCTTACCTTGTTGTTTTCCGAGCATCCACTTCTTTGGAAAACAGTTTCACTTCTTTCAAACCATTGAGCTAATTCCGACACTCCTTCAGTTCCTTTGAAATACGTTGGTTGGAACGCTATGAAGTCCTTATAAGTGCAGTAGCGGGGTGCAGGTGCATTTCCATCTCTATTACGGGCTTGTCCAGCTAAAACGGCATTGACGCCATCAGCAATTGCTTGCTGGATCGATGCCGGGGTCATAACTTCAGGGTTTGCTGGTGCGGCGGTCGTGGTTGTTCTCCTAGTCCTAGCCATGTTGCTATTATAAAAGAAGGTATGTCATTAGAACATTTATAATAATCCTATCACGTCGAAAATACACATCGAGTAATAAATAGTTAAATATAGGTCGTAGTTACAATGATTCGATCATTGAAAAGGTTTAAATCGTAAATTATCGTATGTTGGAATGACACACATAGAAATTACGAATAAGTTTGACCTGCATGAACTAATATATTACGATATAATGTATAAAGTTTGCAACGTAAATAAAGATAAAATAAACTTCCATAAATCAATGTCAAGGTGTTACAACACTTATTGATACTTGTGCAAATGTTTACAAAACACGACAAGATACTCTTATTTGTAGGACATTGATTTTTACTTAACAAGATGATGGTCTCATGGTTTTCCTAAGGCTTTGTCTAGGCGGTTTTGGAGTTCTTGAATGGCAGTGGACATGGTTTCCATGGTTTTATCTCAAGTCCTTTCCCTTTCTCGAGATTCTAGCAGGGCTTGCCTAAGGCATAGGTTTTCAGTGTTGATCCTCTCAAGTTCTCAGTCTAAAGTTCCCAATGTTATTTCTGTTGAAGTGTTAGCCCGACATAGTGCTCCTATGAATTCAATTGATTCCCAAAATAGAGAATCCAACTTTTCAACCTTATCTTCTATTGTAAGATGACCAATTATGAGACTGTTCATATCATCTTCAAAGGTTTCTAGAAGTTCATGTGGAATCTTGTTAAGTATACTAGCGATGGAATCAAGTCGATCTTCGTGGCGAACCATTCTTGCAGCTAACAACGGTATGGTGTGATGTATGGGTTCCCCAGTGACTGGCAGAATTCGGGAGGTAGAGTAAGAACTTTCCCCAAGTTCCCTTGTTGTTGGTGTTCCTTCTTGAGATCTCCAATATCGCATGATGGGTAGCAAGAAAGACCATCTACGAGCATCCACTCGCTTGTGGGTCCTTCGGCGTCTGCGTTGAACACAAGATTCTGAGGTGGTTGGGCGGATTGGGTAAGTCCTTTGGTGAGGTGATATTGGGACACTTCGGTAAGGTGCAGGTGGTGATGCTAGTGGAGGTGATGCTATGGGTGATGGTGTTAGTGTCACAGTAGTAGTTTGGTTGTAGAAGATAGTAGGTAGTGGTGGTATCACTGGTGGTGCAGGTGGTGGTGGCACAACTGATTCAGGTGGTATGACAAGAGCTGGTGCTGGTACAGCAGTACTTGCTTCATACGGCTGAAGTTGTCTAATTTGCCTAGATTGGCGAATCGGACCAAATGATGCCAGAGGAGAAGCCTCTATGTCAGACGCTGGCAGAAATTGCTGGCTTTGCATGTATCTGTCGGTAGCAGGAGACATAGGCATAGGTGAGGTAGCATAGGCTGAAGTAACATCTTCAGTTCTTGAGTTTGAGGACACGCTGATAGGGTGGGTGTTCGAAGACATGACACTGTAATAAATTTCCCGATTAGTAAATGTAAGCATAATTATAATCAATTTAAAATGCTAAAAAGTAAATAATACTTTTTACCAATTATTGGAGTGCTCAGGCACGAAGGGCGTAGGATGGTATTTTATAAAAATTTTGTCCCGTTTAAAGTGTAGTTATAGTCCAATGTTCCAAAAACACTTGGTTCACTATAACCGTAGCTCTGATGCCAATCTATAACACCCCCAAAATCGATCAATACAACGGAAGAATTAAAATGTCAGCGGAAGACTTTTGGGGTATTATATCGTGGATCTTTATCACAATTATAGAAAACGACTCAAATGAGACGCTTTAAGTTTTATTTAAAATACCAAATATTCATAAATTCCAAAAGGTTTCATTATTCAACAACAAGTTTTTAGTCAACGAGAAATAAACGTTTCTTTATTTGCCCACTTCGTGCCTTTGCCATCCATTCCATTTAGTTACCTGAGATAAACATGCTAAAAGTCAACAAAAGTTGAGTGAAATTCATAGGTTTATAATTAAGAGTTTGAACACAAGAGATAGGTGCTTATTGTACATAAATACAAATAAACAAGTGAAAAAAAATCACATTCATTATTGCCTTAAGCTCATGACACTCAACGATTCAATAGACATCAATATTTTCCGTAATAATGATGTAAAATATATAGCCCTCAAGATAGGTATTTGCCAGTAACCTATGATATTCAAATAAAGTGCATTTGGTGACTTTCCTCTAGCAACCAAATGGGGATTGTCAATCCCTAATAGATCTATTCACAATTATTTACGTTCACCTTTTAAGTGATTAAGGTTCATGATCGAGGGACTTTTGGCAATAGCTACTTAAGCAATAATAAGATCTGGAAAAGACTTGTGTTCGGTTTTTGAGCATGTATCCCCCCCACAAAAATAAGTCAAATGTGGGCTATGAACTCACCTTAGTAGTACAGTAGAACAAATGTAATCTCAACGATGCAAGGCAACGGCTTCACACACAACCTATAAGATATGGCACGTTTTAGTTCTTAAGTCTCGTTTTATTGCGAACATTTATTATTAATTACGAATAATCCATAAAGTGCATAGGCGATGTGTTATGTCGGATATAAAATAGATAATGGTTACGTATTGTTTTATCGTCTAAATTTAGTTATTGTTATATAAATTTTATACGTATATATATATATATATATATATATATATATATATATATATATATATATATATATATATATATATATATATATATATATAATTATATATAAAACTTATTATTTTAAAAAAAAACAATATTACTATTAAATCCTTTAAGTTTCTCCAATTTACACATTTTACCCTTAACGGAAAACATTTACGTCGTTAGTCCAAAATTATATATATCTACGTTTTAAGTCCAAGTATATCAATATTTACATTTTTCAATCCAAATTTTAAATATTAACTGTTTATACCCTTAGAAAACAGTTTTTATACTTTTTACCCAAACTTTACAAATTTGACACTTTTAGTCCTTATCTCTCGAAAATTTGCAATTTTAATCCAAAAATTACCAAATTTAAAACTTAACATTTTTATTAATTCAATAAGCTCATGAAGTGAAGAAAAGCTTATTTAAACAGCTTATTAGCTTATTTTCTTATTTTTCACAAAAATGGGCCTTAACGAGTCCATTTAAGGCCTGTTAACACGTTTTGATCCAAGGGGTTTGGGGGAACTTTGGGTTTATCAAAATCCATCATTTTAAGTCCTAATCTCATTTCAAAATAGCTTTTTCACCCAGCTTATTAGAATAAGCTAAAACTAGCTTGATGGGCTTATCGGCCCACATAAGGTTTTTATTTTCTGAAAATTCTTGGGAAAACTCGTTTAGCTTTAGGCTTGTTTAAGCGATCAATCAAGTCGTTAGGTCAATTTATTTATCATTCTTGTTTGTATACTAGGTAGGTAATTAGATCGTACAAAAATAGTAATTGGTCATGTGTCGAATATTGAAATGGCAAGGTCAAAGTGTAGCCACAAACTCAAGCGTATAATTTTGTAAAAGTTGAAAATAAACTAAGTCTTTCAGTGAAAATCGTATAGGTCCACTTAACTTAGAAACGTGTGAGTTTTAGAGTGTACACGTTAATATATGTTCGAATCTTTTATAGGTTCTCGTTTATGACTTATCCAAACTTAGTATGATACATAAAATATATACGTTGCTTTTATGATTTACGATTTCTAAGCTCCAAGTGTTTGTGCATTACATAAACATACGTATGTATATATATAGAAAGAAAGGTTCAAGTTCTCACCTCACCTATAAAAGGTGGCGTAAAAACAAGTGTAAGGTTCGTGTAATGGTACAAATGCTTCGTGGTTCACTTCTCACGTTCCACCAAGGTTCAATAGGCTCCAATCTTGGCTTCCTAGGTTCACTTTGAGGCGTGGTACTCTTGGCGATTTGTTTGTCCCTCCACAGCTCCTCTCGTTATTATTTTTGGTGATATGTGGTACGTATGAGTATATGCAACGACTTGTGATTGCATGGAAGTCTTATATAGGTAGTTTTTGAGTGTGTATGGACAAGACAAGCTCACAAGGTGGAGGGTGCATGTGAGGCGAATAGTAGCACCACAAATATAAACCAATCAATGGTTTACAAGACCAAGATCTTGTGAGATATCATTCCTGTTCATTCCTGAAAATCCCATGGTGTTTAGGGTTCGACTACATGTCATTGGGGAGCAAGGGTGGCAAGAAAGGAATGTTGGGACACGTTGGTGCATATCTTTCATGTATGAGTTTGGTGTTTCACTTGGGTGATTTCTAGGGTAGTAAACATGTGAGAGGGAGTGTGATATCTATCGTTTCTGTTTCTTTGACACTAGGGGAGACGAGACAAGCAAAAATATTTGTAGGTTATGTGTAGAAATCGTAAAAACATAGGGGTGTTTTGGGTGTGTCGCGACTAGTAGAAACAAAGAAAGAAAACAAAAATTAAAAGGGTGCGTTTGGGCCCAAGGCCTGGTGGGCTTGTGGTTTGCTTCGTCCTAACTGAAAAAGAAAGAAATAAAAGAGTCCGTTTGGTTTAGAAATTGTATCCGTGGCCCATGGGGTGTTGGGGTCCCACATGGTGTGTATCGATTATCGTGTCGAAGTTCAAAAATATTAGTGAGCGTTCTCGGGAAGTTTCGTAGGTTCGGGGAATATAAAAATAGCATACGGTATTTAGACGAAACGTATTGTTTTAAATATAAAGGTGTTATATATATTTATCGTTCGCAATAATCATAGGTTATCTAGGTCGTGTGTAAGCATCGTTCCTGGGTAAACGGTCAATCACAGTTATCGTAGTGGTTCAATATCAAGCTATATCATAAAAAAAATTTTGTTACCCGTAATATCGTGTTAATTTATCGTAACATCGTTTTATTTATTCGTATGCATTTACTAATCGTAAGGGAAATTACGAGAGGTTACACTTTTGATAAACCATTTTGAGTTTGCAAGGAGTGCCCTTTCATGAAATTCAATTTGCAAGTCATTTAGGTACTCCTCACTGGTTCTTTCATCAACCTCATCATCTGATTCCTCTTGAAAATCCTGCACAACACCATTAGAATAGAAAGCAGTGGATATGGGTGAGGAGGTCAGGGTCTTTTTGGACTCTTTAGCTTTCTTAGAGACCCTGAGAGAAGTTTAACCACTTCTCAGGGAGACTGTTGACAAAGCCAACATTGATTTCATGCTTAGACAGGGTGACACCATCATTGGTTAGTTCATTGAGAAGGGTCTTATACCGAGTATAGTCTCTGAGAGACATTCAGAGTCTTTGGCCTTGAAAGTATTGTACTCAAGTTTCAGGTCCATCCTGTTTTCCTTGATATCTGAGGGACCTTCATAGCTATAAGCCAAGTCAGTCCATGTATGCTTGGCAGTTGGACAATTTATGACTGATTCCATTATATCGTCAGGAAGACATAATATAATGAGGCTTTTCAGGTTTGGTTAAACCTTAGGCAGTTTTAGGGACATATGGACCATCATTAATAAGCTTAATGTAATAAGGTTCTATCCCAATCAAGTAGCAAAGCATGTACTTTTTCCAATTGTTAAATTTACCAACTTCGAGTCTAGGAGCAGTAATAGTATAGCTTCCACCCTTTTTATCGACAAGTTGGGGCACATCAATGTTAGCCATGGTAGGATCTTGATTTTAAAAACTTTTAAGCACTCTGTTTTTTTAAAAGTTTTATAAACCAGAGGCTCTGATACCACTTGTTGGTCCTCTTTACTTGGTTAATATTAACTACAAGTTAAACTAACCAAGCTCCATGGCTTAAACAAAGATACAGTTGATTAACAATAAGTAAATAAAATGTAAGGATAAAAGACAAGGTATTTTTCAATGTTTAAATTTTATTAGAAGTTAATCAAAAGAATTATACCCAAGTGTTTGCAGAATAACACTTGGGATTGAATCGACAAGTATGGTATTGTTGGATCGATATACTCTGATCAAACTACTTTGTAGCTTGTAAGGTTTTAACAATCTTGAATAACTCAAAATAAATAATAATGAAACACTGATATTACTTTGTAAAGTATGAGGAATCTACTAACACAAAGCTAAGAAGAACTTTGAATTATATTAAAACCAACTTTGAACCTGCTTCTCTAAACACAGATTCACTAACAATCCCTAACTTATCTAATATCATATTCTAGAAATCGTATTGTGAAACTCTAAAACTCATATATCTAATACCATCCTAAGGATCCTTTTATAGGCACAAGTAAAACCTTAAGTCGGTTTACAATACATACTTGAACGACAAGTAAACTATCCTTAACTAATTCTAGAACATTCTTATAATATTACATAATAATCCTTAACCAATATTGCATATTAGTCCTTGTTGTTAAAATTACTTTGAATAATCTTCAATCACGAGCAGTACTTTGATCTTGAACAGCACTTTGACTATTTAGCAGTACTTTGATCTTCCAGTAGTACTTTGATCTTCATATCCCAACAATCCTCCCCTAATTTGAATTCTACTTGCTTGATTTCAAGTTTCTTTGTTATCTTTGATCTTCAACATCTTTATCATCAAGAAAAATTGTATCTTTATCTCTCATCTGTCTTGTATGTCAAAGTGCTCTTTATCAGCTTCAGATGATATCTTCACAGCAACTCAGCTGTATTTTGACAAAGTGTACATCAAATCTTTAAAGTTTCATACTATTCTCATCACTTCTAGATGTGTAAACTTCTGTGAGAGGTGAATTATTGAATTTTAATGGATTTTGATGTCTCTTTATCAAAGCCATTAACTCTGGAGTAGCCAATGTTTAGGTTAGAACAACCATGGCACATTGATAACCATATCATTTTTAGCAAATTATCAGCTATCAACGGATTTGATTAGTATTTACCAAGAGCCGTTTGCCTTTGGACTAGTTAGTTCTTTGATTACAACCATGGTGAACTAATTACCATAAAATGGATTTTCCACAGCCTTTACCACAAGCCATTTTCTTGTGGGCTAGTCAACTCTTCACTTTTATAGATATGGTGAGTTGAACACCATACAATTTTTAGTAAATTGCCAACTAAAAACAGATTTGATTATCACATCAGAGTCATACCCTCATGATGAGTCAAACTCTTTCTTGTCTGTTAAAGATGGTGAGTTGATTACCATTTGTTGTGTAGTACAAGTCCTAACACCATGTATTACTCTCAAATCCTTTTATTGATATCATCTAATGCTTCAAAAACTTTTATTTTATTTTACAAAAAGCTTTTACTGGTTTTGTGCAGCAAGTAGTACTTTGATAAAGTACTGTTTGTCTTGCAGTACTTTGAGAAAAGTACTTTTTATTCAAAAAGATTTATATAATAAAGATCATACCAGTACTTATGCAATATCATCATCATCTGAAGTAGTCCATCTTATAAATAGCTTTATCACCATCAATGCTACTTCAGTTTCATTCTCAACCTCCATTCCATGATCCAACATCCTGAGTATAAGATCCCTTATCAGAGGATATCTTCTTTCTGCTAACATATGAACCATGGTACCATCTTCCATCTCAAGTGAATGTACCCCTGATGACTCAAAGAATCTCCATCTTGTTATCTCCCAGTTTTCTTGATCATTCCACAGAGTACCATTACTTGTTTCTTCAGTCTCCCAGATGGTTATTAAATCTCCCAATAAGATTAATCCCATTGCAGTTGCTTCAATATTCTCATAGTAAGCCTACACTTGTAGGTACAAATTGTATAGATCTTCTCTATCTATCATGTGCAGTACATCCCACAGCATATTGAATACTGTAATCCTCTCTGTGAAAAATGAGATAATTTCCTTCAATTGATTCAACCACAGAGAATGAGATAATCTTAGACTTCTTTCTAGGTTCTTCTGTTTTCATAAAATTTTCAAAATCAACAACTCTGAAATAATTCTTCAGTTCATCAATTGTATCTGATCTGATCATTTTAAGTCTCTTTGACAATTGATCATCCTGAATAGCTCTCTTTCTTTTTAACTTTCTTAACTCAGCTTGTTCTTTCATCAAATTTTCTAACTTCTTTTCTTTATCAACATCCATAGGCACAAAACTATCCAGTACTCTCTTAATTGATTCTTGAACACTATCCCATAGTGATTTTACTTCAGAATATCTTAGCCTTTGTAGATTCTTAAATCCTCTTCCTTTCAAAAAGCTTATCATCCAATTTCTTTCTTGAGCTTTAGTCATTGGTCTTCTTGTTTCAGCAACTGGCTTTCTTGATTCTCTTAAATACTCAGCATCATAAATAGCTTGTTGCTGTCTAGCAATCCCTTCATTCTTAGCTATTTCAAACTCTCTTAGCTGTGCTAGAGTGAACTTCTTTTTCTTCTTCTTGGTTACCTTCATAATCCCTTTTCCTTTATCTTTAGGATCTAAGTCTTCAGGTTCAGAAGAAGATTCTGAGACTTGTTGTGCTGGTTCAGAAATACTTATACCTCTTGGTCTATCCAAATTAAGCATTATCTGAGCTATTGTCTCATCATCACTAGCTGTATGCTCCTTGATTTCTTCTTGCTGAATTGGATTAGAAGGACCAGCTTCATCATTAAAAGTACTTGTAGAATGTCCAGTTGTAGAAAGTCCAGCTTCATCAATATTCATTGCAGCAGTACCTTGACTGCCTTGATCCAAAGTACTTTGCACAACAATACTTTGAACACCAGTACTTTAAGGATCAGTACTTTAAGCAGCAGTATTTTGAATGTTGTCACCTTGAACTCCAGTATCTTGCTCAACAGCAATATTCTCTTCTTTAACAATGTTCTCAGCTTCATCAGTCTGCTTTTCTTGCTCAAAGTGCAAAGGTTCTTCTGGATAATGCCATAGATGAGCATCTTCTGAATATTGAAACAAAACATCATCTTCATTCAAATTATCATCCTGATTCCTCCCCAATTTGAAAGATGATGACTTCTTCTTACTCCTCTTAGATTTAGAGACCTTCTTGGTTGTCTTATGAAACTTAGACTTCTGCTTCTTGGATTTCTTCTGTTCCTTCACATAAAGCCTAAAATTTTGAACAAGTGGCCAAACAAATCTCTTCAATCTTCTGAACTTATTCCTTAATCTCTTGATCTCTGCAGCCTGTGCATTAATAACTTTCTTCAACCTTCTGAACTCTCTTGTTAAAGCATAAGTATCCATGGGTCCCTCACCTCCCTCATATTCTCCAGGTGTTTGAAACCCACCTGTGGAAGTATAATCATTGGGAGATAGTGGTGTAGGATGCTCTGAAGCAGTACCTTACAGAGAAGTACTTTCCTTTGAAACAGAATGTTGAGAAGTACTTTCAACAGAAACAGTCTTTTCCCTTGAAACAGGTACTGAAGCAGTTCTTTCACTTAAATCAACAGGCCGAGGTGAGGCAAGAGGTGGTGTTGGAGTATGTGTTGATGCAGAATGCTCAGAGTGTTCAGAATGTTCAGAATGTTCAGAACTACTAGCTTCAGCTACTTCATCCCTAACTGCTTGTACTATTTCCAATATATAAGCATTCAAAGGTGTATTGTGACGAAAAAACTTAACACTCTTGTTAGACATAAAAGTAAACACCTTATGTAGAAGCACAACTGTAGGTATATAATCCTGAGGTTTTGGTATACCTTCAAGTGGTTTTTCTAAGAAAAGCTGAGCAAAACTAGGGTACATAAAGAATGGTGAAACAGCTTAGATGTGTGCAATCATACCATCAAGAATCATATAAGAAAAATTAAATGGCTGATTGGTAGCTAAACCAACTAGAGCAGATGCTATGGCATGTCCAAATTGATCCCAAGCAGTACTTTTGGGACTTAAACAATGAAGCAAAACATGGATAAGATATTTCCAATGAGGACTTACCAGTGCTTTTTGAAAAGTAAGCTTGTTTAAAGCACCTTCATAGCCAATCTCCCTAAGTGCATCCCAAACAACTTGCTTATCAAACAAAATAGTACCTTCTTCATCATCAAACAATAAGATCTCCCTGATTGTTGCTTTAGCAATACGAATAGCCCTCTCTACAACTGTGGCATGTATGACATCTTCTCCGTCCTCCTAGTCAGACCTAGCCATAGCCCAAAATTCTTGTATCCAAGGACCAATGATTTCTGGATTGACTAAAAGTGAATGGTTTATGGATGAGCCAGTGAGAAAGTCAATGATTCCATGAAAATCAAGATTGTTTTGTGTCTTCTCCAAGTTAGCAATCATACTGTGTTTGGTAATAGTGGGACGGTTTACCATTGTAAGTGTTATTGAAAGAAGAATGAAAGAAGATGATGATCGATGATGAATTTGGTTGTGATTGATGAATGAATGAGGGTTTGTAAAGATGAAAAAGATATGTTCAAAGAAGGATAATATACAAAAAATCACGGTTAATAAATGATTTTACCGTTATTTTTGGAATTTATCTTCCCCATATCTTTCAAAAATTTGTTACCCCGTATTTCTGACCGTTGGAACAGTATCATGGCACATCAGTACTTCAGATAAAACTCCAAGCAGTACTTTCCATGTATCATGGAGCAGTACTTCCATCTTTTAACTAAGCAGTACTTTGGCAAAAGTACTTTCCACCAAAATATCTAACAATGTTGACTGTTTGACCAAAATATCATCTGAAAGTCAACCCGAGACAATTAATACTTTCCATATTTACTCCCCAAAGCTACCAAAGCAAGTAGAAATTAATGATCATCATAAATAACCAACAAGATTTACTTGCCTATAAAAATAACTTGGATTAACACTTATCTTCATCAAAACTTGGTACCTTCAATACAAAAACCCTAGCAGCACCATGAGCCACTTCCCATTAATATACATCTCATCCGATGACTCATCTGATTCAGAAATTAGCTACTACTCTGATTCTGATTCTGATTCTGGATGGAGTGGTTAGTTTCCTCCTAGTGCATCAAGCTCAACCAACCTTAAGCCAAATAAAAAAGGTGTCTGTCGCTGCTCCTGCTCCATCTCTCTCCAGTGAATTGCCACAAGCTTTGACACAAGCTATTGAGTCTGCCTTAAAGAACATGAAGTGGCCTGCTCAAAGAAAGCCTGCAAGACCAGAAAGACCTCCAAAGCAAGTGCTTGGCCTGGCTTGCCCAAGAAAACAATCATCTTTTGATGACAAGAGAAAGATTGCTCAGAAGGGAAAGCATAACTATCAAGGAAAAGGAAAAAGGCCTATGGAGTAGGTTGTGTAGGATGTATGTTGGTTAGGGTTTGTGTAGTTTGTTTTGATGATGTATCTCTAGCTTGACTGTGTCTTTGTCTCTTGAATGCTGAATGTAACTGATTGATGCCGTTGAGCACAGCAGTTTTAAATTTATAAGTTTTCCCGTTAGATAAAATAGTCACTTTCGAACAAATAACGATTCTATCTCCCGAGGTCATTTTCCCAACGAGATTTAAATTGAGATTTACGTTGTGTTTTTAGTTAATGCTCGAATATCCAATGTTTTTGGTTTTTTTTAAAAGAGATTTTAAAAACTAATATAACTGGTAAAAACTAGATTAATAAAGAAAATCTACCAAGATAAAACTAAGGTCTAAAAGATAAGACGATAAAAAGATATGCTTGCTAAGTGACACAAAAAGTTCATTAAGTGTGGACTAAGGTTTGATGACGAATTATTTTCCTTAAACAAGATTATTTCCTCACAACGTTGGTTTATTTTGCAAACAATCCTTTAAAAAGAAAATAATTACTAGATGTGTAATTTGATTATTTTCCGGCTTTTGCCCTTCGAATAATAAAATCACAAATCTAAATAATTTGTCTAATTATTAATCACAATCCCCTTTTATTAATCCACACTTAAATCACAAATCCTTATCACTTAGCAAACATAAAAAAACTACTCGCTACGCATATCAATAATACTAACAAATAAACATACAAGCATAATCATATTAATAAACTAAATAAAAGAGAAAAGGATAAGAAAATAGAACCTGGATATAATAGATGACACGAAATTAACCACCCGATCTTATAAACTAAACAAACCATAAAGTTTAATTCTTTAAAAGCTTTAATAAATCCAAATAGTTAATAAAGTTTGTGACTTTATTAAATAATTAGCTTATTAAGACTAAAAAGTGATAAACTTTATTGATAAGCTAGCTTATAAGACCCTTAAGCTCCGGCCTTAGCGGTAGAAATGATGATAAACAAAGAAAAATCAAAACTTTATTAGGATTAAGCAATAATAATGGCCAAATAAGCTATGAAAGAGCTTATTGGTTGATAAAGCTACAAACTTTATTGTTAAAAACATAAGAAAATGCTAAAAGATTAAAACTTTATGGTAGAAACTTAATAGATCTAAGAAATTAAGCTATTTTGAAAGTAAAAACTAATAAAGTTTAAAACTTTTTATGAAATAAGTGCTAAAATATGTAGATCTATTTAATAAACTAAAGGGTAGCTTTTAATAAATGAAAAACTAATAAAAATCAAATCTTTTTGGTTTTTATAAAGTAATTTGTAAAACAAATACTAGATCTAGATTTATAAAGGCTTTAAAAATTAAGTTATAAAAAGTGACTTAAAGCTTTATAAAAACTAATAATAAAAAGATTAAACTTTATAAAGAAAAAGAAAAGAGTAGAAGTAGAGAAAAGTAATAATCTTCAAATCTTTAAAATAAAACTTCATCTTCAACAATATTAAATCTAAAAAGTTTATTACACACAAGAAATAAGCAAATCAATAACAAGTAATCTGGATCTACTCCTACTACTATGTGTAAAATACACCTACTCCTACACCTATTCTAATTAATTCCTACTCCTAATGTGTGTAAGTGTGATCCGGATGTGTGTATATATAGCAGAGCTCTTGGTCTAGATCTTTCACAAATACAGCTCACACATGCCACGTGTCGCGCTCTCATTGGTGGATCGGACTGCTTGAACCTTCCTCGGACTGACGCATGACTCCTTGTACCTGCCACACGCCTGTGCACTCTGACCTCCGTCTGACACACGCCTACCTCGGACTAACACACGCTTGTTTCGTCATCTTGTACACGTGTCGTCCTGTGATTGGTCCGGTGCTCTGCCACGTCTGATCCTCGTACCTGCCATGTCAGTCTGACCCTCGTACCTGCCATGTCAGTCTGACACCTGTACCTACAATAGCAACTTCGTACCAACCATTAGCATTTAATGAGCCGCCACGTGGCAGGCTCTGATTGGTCCACGTCAGCAGGTGGGGCCCACTGGTCAATGATAGTCAACACTTGGTCAAAGTTTGACCAGTCAACGGTCAACGAAAGTCAACGGCGACTGGTCAACGGTCAACGCTGACACGTCAAAGGTTGGACCGGGTCGGGTCTGAGTCTGGATCGGGTCGGGTCCGGGTCGGATCGGGTCAGCCACGTGGCACCAATAAGGTGTTGACACGTGGCGAGGTTAATATATACCTCATTTGCACTCGGCCGGGATCGAACCCAGGACCTCGCGCATGTGGGTGAAGGTTAATAAAATTGTATTATGCACAATTTTATTTTAATAGTAGTTCAGTTTCTAGTCCGTTTTTATTAATAAACATAGAACTTGAACGGTTCATTTAAGGAGTTCTAGGAAGGTTCAAAAGGAGAGGAAAAGACCGTTAGACTCGTTTTTTCGTGCTCTTTCCAATGGTGTGCTCGGGGAATTTTTTCGACTTCGTCTGAACATCGTAAAACGTGAAAACGTCATCGAAACTCATCCGAAAGTCACCGTTTTTGCTTTGTTTTCAAACCCTTTGTACCTGCAAGACATAATAACACATTCCAAACATATTTTCCATATAATTTAATGTATTTCATAGTTATTAGTCCGCTTTAGCATGATTTTTGGTATAAAAATGATGTATATTTACGCATACATCAGTAACAACTTTGAATAATAATGAATAAGATTGCTTTTCTGTTGAATGATAGATGTAGCCTCCCCTCAAATAATGACTAACTACTAATGCCTCCCCTCAAAAGTAGCTTAATTATTTATCATTCCAATACTTACTACTAAGAAGGTAAATCTTGAAACATCAAAGCCCTTTGTGAGTAGATCTGCTACATTATCATTTGTGTGAACTTTAACCACGTTGATGAGCCTGTGCTCATAGCAATCTTTGATAAAGTGATGCCTAATCTGAATATGCTTTGTCTTGGAGTGATAGACAGGATTCTTCACAATACAAATTGTACTCTCATTATCAATGTTGATAGGAGTGTTCTTAAACTTAAATCCATAGTCCAAGAGCTAATTTTGCAACCAAAGTACTTGTGCACAACAACTTGCAGTAGCCATATATTCTGCTTCTATGGAAGATGTTGCTGCAATTGTTTGCTTTTTGCATTGCCATGAGACTAATCTACTTCCAAGATATTGGCATCCTCCAGTTGTTGATCTTCTGTCATAGTTATCACCAGCATAATCACTGTCTGAGAAAGCTTCTAGATGAAAAGGAGACTCTCTAGGATACCATAATCCTAGCTTAGGTTGTTGCCTAAGGTACCTAAAAATCCTCTTGACAGCATTTAGATGTGAAACCTTAGGTTTAACCTGATGTCTTGCACATAAACACACAGTAAAAGTAATGTCAGGTCTAGATGCAGTTAATTACATTAGACATCCAATCATAGATCTGTAGAGTTTAACATCAATGTCTTCCCCATCTTCATCTTTTTCCAAAGGTTTGTTAGCATCAATAGGTGTGGATGCTGGCTTGATAGTGGTGAAGTTGAATCTCTTAAGAATGTCTGCAACATACTTATCTTGACTTATAAAAATTCTACTGCTTGATTGTTGAACTTGAAGCCCCAAAAAGAATGTTAGTTCACCTATAGAACTCATTTGAAACTCTTTTTGCATAAGATCCTCAAATTCCTTCACCATTGACTGCTTTGTAGCTCCAAAAATTATATCATCCACATACACTTGCACAAGCATGATATCCTTTTTATCTCTTTTGATAAACAAGGTCTTGTCAATAGCACCTCTCTTGTAACCATGTTGCAATAGAAAAGTGGCGAGTCTTTCATACCATGCTCTAGGGGCTTGATGGAGGCCATACAGAGCCTTAATAACCTTGTAGACTTTTTTTTGGATGTGCAGGAACTTCAAAACCAGGAGGTTTTTTAACATAGACTTCCTCTGTGATAGTGCCATATAAAAAAGCACTTTTAACATCCATCTGATATACAGGAAAGCCCATGTATGATGCAAAATCCAAAAATAGCCTTATGGCTTCAATCCTTGCAACAAGAGCAAATACTTCATCATAGTCTACTCCTTCTTCTTGTCTATAACCTTGAGCCACTAACCTTGCTTTATTCTTGATGACATTCCCTCTTTCATCTCTTTTAACTCTGAAGACCCATTTTGTTCCAATAAGTCTCTTACCATCAAGTAAATCACATAATGCCCATACTTCTTGAAGTTTAAATTGTAAGAGTTCTACTTGCATAGCTTCAACCCAACTCTCCTTGGCTAATGCTTGTGCTACTGTCTTAGGTTCCTCTTGAGACAAAAAGCAAGCAAATAAGCACAAATGCTGATCCTTGTGATTCACCCTGTTCTGCTTGAAAATAAAGCTAAGTAAAGAAGTATGTTGTTGAGAAAGATTCTTAGCTTTAGTTCTTGTGAGCACTCCTGAAGTAGAAGGTTCAATAATTTTACTAACAGGATGATCTTTATGAATTCTTAGTGTAGGAGTTGGTGAAACTTCAAGATTATCTTCCAAATTTGTGAAATCAAGGTCTTCTTTGGAATCTGAGAAAATGCCTTCTTTCTCCGATTCATCATCAGTATCTTCTAAGGCAGGCATGGTTGGATCAGTTAAATCATCAGTATTGAGTCAATTGGAAGTATGTAAGACATTAGAAGTACTTTCAAATGGATCAGCATGATAACGCTCAAAATTAACATGTTTTTAGGAGCGTTATTATGGATTTTATGCATATATTTTGGTCACTTTTATGAATTATGGTACTTAATGAAGTATATTCTATATTTTAGGTTCATGACGAAGAAAAATAAGAAAAAGACGAAGAAATGAACAAAAACGAAGATTTATGAATGTACGGAGGAATTCCCGACAAATGAAAGTCTCTTGGAGTATATTCGAGAAGATAAAGTCATGAAGATTGTCACTCCAAGGACTCAAGAATAAAGCACAAGAAGGAAAACGAGAAGTGAAATGAAGGAAAGAAGCTAAAACGAAGAAATAATGGAAGACTCGTTGTTCCCGACACACCTTCACCATTTTGGCCATATCTTGAGCATACGGACTCCGATTTAGGTGATTCAAGCGGCCACGGAAAGCTAAGAGAAAGATCTACAACTTTGGTCTTTATCATTTCTGTCCAGGAGGATCCATCTGATCAGATGGAGCCCAACCGATTCGGTTGGAGCTAAATGTCTCATCCATCCGATCGGATGGACCAATCTGACCTCCCCAAGTTATTTTTAATGCTCAATTAAGGTGCCATTATGCCCCAAGTCCAATCATATGTCCCTAATAACTCCATTTACTGCTACTTTATGACACTTAGTACCCAAGAAACTTGCTTGGAGGCTAAGGTTGATTTCTACTACATATAGGAGTGCCTAGCCTTAGTTTTCGGTGTGCATTTCGAGCCTCCACCCTTAAGGACGAAATTCCACCAAAACAAAGTGTGCAATTCTTTCCTCCACCCTAAAGGAGGATTTGTCACCACCTTACTGTGTGCAATTCGAGCCTCCACCCTTAAGGACGAATTTCCACCAAAACAAAGGTGCAATTCCAGCCTCCACCTTAAAAGAAGAATTGTTACCAACTTACCATGGTGAATTTCAAGCCTCCACCCTAAAGGACGAATTTTCACCACTATTATCTCACCCAAAAGACCACAACCCTCTGCCATTTCTAGAAGTAGTGCTCAAGTGCTCAAGCAAGTGTTCGGGTATAATTTTCCGGCTTGGTTAGAAGTTGTAGTTGATTGGAGGCTTGAAGGTTGCTATAATCTTTCACCTATGCCTATTGTAATTCATACTTTGGGTAAACTTTGTTACTTTTATATTTCAAGATGTTTGTTATTGATGTGATTCTTGTGATGAATGTTCTTTGTGTGCTTGTTCTCTTATTGCTTATCTTGTGGTTTGATCTGTGACAATCATAACCACCAACTTGTTACTTGCTTAAACAAACAAACGACACTTGAGTGTAACCAAGTCTCTTGGGACGACCTTGACTTACCACTACTATACTACAATTGACTAGGGTATACTTGCCCGAATGTGTTCCTAGTTAACCGGTAATTCTTGTTTCTATAAATTTAAAACATGGTTGCTAATTAGCACATCAAGTTTTTGGCGCCGTTGCCGGGGATTTGTTTTGCACTTGTTTGTTCGTTTGACTGTCTTCTTGTTTGATATATTGCTTGTTTGCTTGATTCCTTGCTTAATCATAATTCCGGCACCGCCGCAACAAATTATTGGCGCCGTTGTTGGAGTTTTGGTTTTTGTTCTTTGATGTTTGCTTGAATGCTTGTGTTTCATGTTTTCTTAAAATGCTCATTACATGTTTGCTACCTGAATGTGCTCGAAAATTGTTTGCGAAAAAAAAAAAAAAAAAAAAAAAAAAAAAAAAAAGAAAGAAAAAAACCACCAAAAGCATTTCAATCGATAGGTCACAACTCGTAAACGATTCGGTTGGAGGCTTCTTTGCCATTTTCAATAAAAGTTTTTAGTAAAAATGTTTTGAAAAAAAAATTTTGAAATTGAAATTTTTGTCCAACCGAATCGGTTGGATGTCCGACCGATCGGTTGGAGCTCTCGGTAAATATTTTTCATTCCAACCGAATCGGTTGGATGTCCGACCGATCGGTTGGACCAATCGGCAAAATTTTAAAATTTTTCAAATTTTTAGTTTTTAGTTTTTGTGTTTATATCGTTTAAGTTTAAATGTCTTTTGGTTTTTGCAAGAGTATCATGTCTTTTATTCTACTTAAACTCGTGTTTTGCTATTTTTAATTTTAGTACGTTGTAAATAAATAAGTACATTTAAAAAAAATAAAAAAAATTTTGAACTTTGTGGGTATGTTCACTGGAAACCCTCACGAGACTTCACTCGTCCACTCGGGCCACCGAGGGGTTTAAAAGGCTTGTTGCATATGCTAAATGCAACCGTGATGCCTACGAAAGTGAGTTTTAGGATTTTACGCGTTTTTGTAGTTTAGTTTGTTTTTGCATATTTAATAAGCTCATGGAGATTGGATTATTGGTGACATTATACTTGGTGTGGAGATGTTTTGTTGAATAAGAAATCGATTGATCTCACATGCTTAGCAACTTATCATATGGAGTTCGATCGCGATTTCTACGGCCCAGGAAGTTTCGTTACTCTTGGACTATCTATTTATTTACTTATTTATTTTTCCCTATTTCACATGCTTTGAAGTTTATTATTCACATTTAGTACAATGCTTAACTTAAGTGTGGGGGAAAGTAAAATAGTAGAAAACGAAAATCATTTTTAACTTATAATTTTTGGGCTAATAAAAACTGTATGTATACTTGTTTGCCCTTATAATCTAGTTGTTTTCACACTTTTAGGAGTAATTTATTAGAATAACTGGATCTATCCACTGGTGAAATCTGTAATTCTGAAAAATTTGAGATGTGTCCCGATTAATATTGCAATCCATTCTGGGATCGATAACATTTGCTAGCGCATATTATAGCCCTTTCCACTAAATTGTGAGGATTTGAGCCTGTTTCATATATAGCATACATCTTTTATGCTTGGATCTTTTGCTATGAGTGTGCCGGTGATTTTATTTATTCTAGAACTTGTACTTGTAAATCATTACCAGACCGCAGTAAGATCGCATTCGTGTGATATAAGTGTATTCGTGTGATAAAGAGGCAACCTTAGGAATAAAACCAAATAGCCATCCGTTTACAAAAAAAATTGTTGCTAACCACATCGGTTAGTTATCCTCGTATTTGGAACCCATTTGTTAGCGTTCATCTTTAGCACTAGATACCCCTAGTTACACCCTTTGAGCCATCCTTTTCATTTTTGTTACATCCAGAAAAATATAAAAAGATTTTACACTTTAAACCTTAGCCTAACCTTTGTCAGAGTCTAAATGGTGGGTTGCTAGTTGCTTGGTATGATGGATTATTTTTTATGATTAATAGTTAGCCACACTTTGTCACTTGTGTGTGCCATTCCGACAAAGATGAAGGAGACATCTTTCGTATTTTGTATTTTTTGTGGTGTATGCTTATAAGAAGTGTGGGGGAGATGTGATGAAAAAAAAAGTCATCGAGAAAAAAAAAAGAAAAGGAAAATATATATGTGATGACAATTATAGCAAATGTGCTATATGTGAAGATGAAGTTATGTGATATGTTGTTAGCCGATGTGCTATGTATGAAGAATATTTTTATGGCGAATCAATGTAACGATATGTGAAAGTCTGAAGAAGAGATGATTGTAACTATAATCATTTACGGGTTTGCGGTTTGTTCGGTAACAAGTAACAATGAGACTTAGACTTGACTTGATTTTTCTTTTAAAACCAATTTCATAAATATTCCCATGCCTTATCCTTACCCTTACCAAATTACTTTATCTATCCGGATATAGTAATGGCTTTGTGAGAATATTAAGTGCATGAATATTTTAGTGACCATCCGGTTTTTGAGTAATCAAGAATTCGCGCCAGCGATCTATTATGTTTTTGTATGAGATGTTTGAACATAAGCCTGGTACAACCCGAAGCCTAAAAATTACAACCCGAATAAAAGACCTCTTTAGATGTTTACACTTGGTGCTTACATTATGTCGGTAGAGTTTTGTTTCTTGTACAAGCCTATTGTAATGAACAAATCATGACTGAGCAATGAGTGTGATTTCTCTTATATATACTACACTACCTAAATAAATGAGTGATAGAGTGAATTATACTTTGTTTCTTTTTCGTGAGGTGTTTAGAAATGTTAATCAAGCAAGAAAATCATTGGGTATTGTCAAACATCTCGGTTTTTCACCACTAAAGCTTAAAACGATGAATCTTATATTGTACTTGTACTTGATAGATTTGCATCATATTTTTCTAATCATTCTTGTGCACCATGTGGATTTATTTTCTTTAATTCTAGATTTGCTTGAGGGCAAGCAAAGTTTAAGTGTGGGGAATTTGATAACGCTCAAAATTAACATGTTTTTAGGAACGTTATTGTGGATTTTATGCATATATTTTGGTCACTTTTATGAACTTATGGTACTTAATGAAGTATATTCTCTATTTTAGGTTCATGACGAAGAAAACCAAGAAAAAGACGAAGAAATGAACAAAAACGAAGATTTATGAATGTACGGAGGAATTCCCGACAAATGAAAGTCTCTTGGAGTATATTCGAGAAGATAAAGTCATGAAGATTGTCACTCCAAGGACTCAAGAATAAAGCACAAGAAGGAAAACGAGAAGTGAAATAAAGGAAAGAAGCTAAAACGAAGAAATAATGGAAGACTCGTTGTTCCCGACACACCTTCACCATTTTGGCCATATCTTGAGCATACGGACTCCGATTTAGGTGATTCAAGCGGCCACGGAAAGCTAAGAGAAAGATCTGCAACTTTGGACTTTATCATTTCTGTCTAGGAGGATCCATCCGATCGGATGGAGCCCAACCGATTCGGTTGGAGCTAAATGTCTCATCCATCCTATCGGATGGACCAATCTGACCTCCCCAAGTTATTTTTAATGCTCAATTAAGGTGCCATTATGCCCTAAGTCTGATCATATGTCCCTAATAACTCCATTTACTGCTACTTTATGACACTTAGTGCCTAAGAAACTTGCTTGGAGGCTAAGGTTCCTAGCCTTAGTTTTCGGTGTGCATTTCGAGCCTCCACCCTTAAGGACGAAATTCCACCAAAACAAAGTGTGCAATTCTTTCCTCCACCCTAAAGGAAGATTTGTCACTACCTTACTGTGTGCAATTCGAGCCTCCACCCTCAAGGACGAATTTCCACCAAAACAAAGGTGCAATTCCAGCCTCCACCTTAAAGGAAGAATTGTTACCAACTTACCATGGTGAATTTCAAGTCTCCACCCTAAAGGACGAATTTTCACCACTATTATCTCACCCAAAAGACCACAACCCTCTGCCATTTCCAGAAGTAGTGCTCAAGTGCTCAAGCAAGTGTTCGGGTATAATTTTCCGGCTTGGTTAGAAGTTGTAGTTGATTGGAGGCTTGAAGGTTGCTATAATCTTTCACCTATGCCTATTGTAATTCATACTTTGGGTAAACTTTGTTACTTTTATATTTCAAGATGTTTGTTATTGATGTGATTCTTGTGATGAATGTTCTTTGTGTGCTTGTTCTCTTATTGCTTATCTTGTGGTTTGATCTATGACAATCATAACCACCAACTTGTTACTTGCTTAAACAAACAAATGACACTTGAGTGTAACCAAGTCTCTTGGGACGACCTTGACTTACCACTACTATACTACAATTGACTAGGGTATACTTGCCCGAATGTGTTCCTAGTTAACCGGTAATTCTTGTTTCTATAAATTTAAAACATGGTTGCTAATTAGCACATCACAACAGTAATTTGAGGCAAAGTACTGTCAGTGCCTTTAGCCTTCTTCTTTTATGCTTCATAAGCTCTCCTTTGATCATCTTCATAAGATTTAGCAATAGTCTCTTGAAGAAGCATCCTATTAAGTTCATGTTGGATAGCTTGGTCTTCATCAGATACTGTGGTCTTTGGTTGAACAGTACTTTGTGGATCAACAGAACTTTGAGGTTCAACAGTACTTTGCGATTCAAAAGTACTTTTCTTCTCATCACTGGGTGCTTCATCAGAATCGTCCTCAGGCCTTATATTGACTCCATGAAAAATGTATTGTGATTCTTCTTCATTGTGAGCAACTTGATTTTCTTCCTTTACAGGTACATAGTTCATGGATGAGGCCATTAAATCAAGATCAAACATCCAATCAGGACCATTACCTTTTTGATTTTCTTGTTCTTCTAGAAATTCAACATGAAGACATTCTTGAACCTTCTTGGTAGCTCTGTTGTACACTCTGAATCCTTTGCTATTGGTACAATAACCCAATAAGTATCCTTCATCTAACTTACCATCAAATTTTCCCAAATTATCAGCAATATTCAAAATAGTCAGGGGACATTCAAAAGGTTTCATAAACTTAATGTTTGGTTTCTTTCCCATGAGTAACTCATAAGGTGTCTTCAGCTGTGGTTTTGTCACTGATACTCTATTCAACACATAACAAGCAGCACTTATTGCTTCAGCCCAAAATGGAATAGGTAACTTGGAATCTGCAAGCATTGTTCTTGCTGCTTCTATCAAAGTTCTATTCTTCCTTTCTGCAACTCCATTCTACTGAGGAGTTCTGGCAATACTAAACTCTCTCTTAATTCCTTTCTTGGCACAAAATTCATCCATTAGCTAATTCTTGAATTCAGTCCCATTATCACATCTAATTGATCTAACCTTGAGTCTTAACTGATTTTCAAGTGCTATTACAAGATCATGAATAGCATCAAAAGTTTCATCTTTAAATCCCAAGAAAAAGACCCAGCTAAATCTACTACACTCATCTGTTATAACCAAACAGTACTTCTTCTTGTTTAAACTAACAACTGAAACAGGTCCAAACAGATCCATATGCAGCAATTCCAAAGGTTCTCTAATGGTTTTGTCTTCAATTTTTTTACATGAAGCCTTGTGTTGTTTACCCTTCTTGCAAGCCAGACATGAGTGATCATTCTTGAATGTTTTAGAAGGTAAACCTCTAACAAAATATCCTTTGACCAACTTGTTGATGTTCTTGAAATTTACATGCCCTAATCTTCTGTGCCATTGATGTGCTTCTTCCATTGTTGCCCTTGCAATTAAACATGTTGCTCTTGCAGTAGAATTGATATTCTTCAAGTCTACGCTATACACATCATTGGTTCTTAGTGCTCTCAGCATCACCAAGTTTTCATCTTCTAATTTAAACTCAGGTGAGAGAATAAGACATTCTGTGTCAAGAAATAACACATGATATTTCTTGTCACAGATCTGAGAAACTAACAAAAGGTTGAATTTAAGCTCCTTCACATATCTAACATTCTCAAAATCAATTGATCCAGCCTTAATAGTTCTTTTTCCAGTGATTCTCCCTCCATCAGGATCATTCCCAAATGCAACTCTTCCTCCAAAATAAGCCTTAAAATCTAACAAGAGCTCTTTTTCTCCTATCATACTTCCAGAGTAACCATTATCCACAATAAGATGATCTTTAAGCTCCTCTTCTAGGTTACCCTACATAAAAATGAAAAGGGTTAGTTTCTATTAAGAACCCAAGCCATTACTGACATGTGTTCCCCTTGTGGAGTAACATACTCAAATTCTTTGAGTATGTAATCACCAATGTTTTTGAAAGCACTATCAAGAATTAATGTCTTTGATTCCAAAACCTGTGTTGAATTATTATCAACACTCCCTTTTTCACCCTTATTTTCTGAAAGTACTTTTTCACCCTCAGCAGTACTTTCTTTCTTAACCCATTTAGTTGTAACTTTTGGTTTTGGGTTCTTTGTTCTAGCTACTTTTCTTGAGTTGTAAGGCCTTCTAGGTTTGTAAGAATTGAATCTCCTAGGTCTTACACTAGAGTTTTTGCTAGCACTACCTTGATTGGGGGTATTCCTAACAGTACTTTGAGAAAGTACTGCTTGACCAGTACTTTGAGAAGTATTTCTTGAAGGTACTATGGGTTTGGAGAATGGTCTTTTCTGATAAGGGTACCTATAATCTTTTGAGAAATTACTATGGTTAACCCAATTTGAGTAATTCCAAACTGGTTTATTCTCCCTAGGTTTATTCTCTTTGTGCTTATGGTTTGCAGATGTGGTCTTTGGGTATTTGCTTAGGTATTCTGAATGATAATCACAGTCCTTGATCAAATGATGAGGACTGTAACATACAAAGCATAACTTTGGACCAATATTCCCAAATCCATTCCCAAAAGGTTTGCTATAATAAGCAGTATTTTGAAAAGATTTCCTTGTGGGTACTGCTGAATAATCAGCAGTACTTTGAGAAGTTTTTGGAAGTACTGCTTGTTTTGAAAAACCTTTTTCACTCCCAGAACCCTTATTATCATCCCTAGGGGTCTCAACAGATACTCTTAAGGACTCAGGACTAGATTGACTTGAATTAGATTGACCTTTAAGCTTTTTCCTGAATTCTAGATTGTCTACTCCAAAACAAGAAACACCTGTCTTAGGTGGTTGAAAACTACCTGTGGGTGGAGGAACTTCATTATATCCTTTGTTTTTCTTAAATTCAGGAGGTATTGAACAAGGTGATTCCTCATCACTAGATGTTTTGTCCTCTAAGCTTATGAATTCTTCATCACTAGTTGAGGTCTCCTAAGAAAGACTTAAGTCTTGGTTCCTAGTTGAAAGTACTTCTGAACTATTATCATAACCTAGGCCAGTTTTAATGTTTGATGTTCTCTGTTTTTCAACAAAACTAACATGTGACAGACCTAATTCTTTCCAAACAGCTAGTTTTTCTAGCAGCTTATCTCTTTCTTTAGTAACCTTTTCTAATTCAGAAACTTTACATCCTAACTTCCACTTACTTAACTTTAATTGATAATCGTGTTGCTCATATTTTTTAGCCCAAGCTACTTCATTATTCTCATGAGTGATTAT
Organism: Artemisia argyi; assembly: GCA_030686995.1. Taxonomy (NCBI): domain Eukaryota; kingdom Viridiplantae; phylum Streptophyta; class Magnoliopsida; order Asterales; family Asteraceae; genus Artemisia; species Artemisia argyi. The sequence goes on along the minus strand of JARVZY010003064.1, from coordinate 18,278 downwards.
CTTGGCTTCCATTGACTTTAAAGTCAATTGGTAACCAGCTATCTCAGACCTAGCCCTTCTATAGTTATCTCTTTCAGTTTCATATTCTTTAAGCGTCTTTTGATATGAGTTACTACATGTGGAACATACCTCAGAGATAGTGGATGAACTTGGTGAAGTAGCCATCATAGCAAGCTGAACAGGTTCTTCTTCACTCTCCATGCTCCAATCAAAGCTTCCTAGACCATCTCTTGACTCCAAAGCAGCATATCCTGGTTCCTCATCAAAAGTTGTGCTCCAATGCAACCGTAGAGTAGGTTACTAGTTCATCATAAAATTCATTACTCCAGTCAACTTCTGATAAATTTTCTTGAGCCACCAAAGCTTGTGACTTTGGCTCAGCAATAGGAACCTCTTTTCTTTCAACCTTGGGTTGTTCAATCATTCTGTTTGCTTGATAATTTGCAAACTTGCATTCCCTTGCAAAGTGACCAGTCCTTTGACAATTGAAGCATTAAATCTTAGACTTCTCAAATGTTATCCCCTGCTTAGCTTTGAAATCAATACCTCTCCATGTCTTGTTCATAAACTTCTTGATCCTTGCAGTGATCATGGCAACCTGCCATCTTATATCAATTTCTTCCATAGCATCTTCATCAATTTTCAAGACATCCTCTTGATAAGTAACAGGTAGAGTGGCTTTTTGAGCAAAGATTGAACATAGAACATCATCTGAGTTGGTGGTATGTGATGGTGATGAAGTGGTAGTGACCATGGTTGTACATGGATGTTGTTTCTCTGCAGTAGTACTTTAGACAGGGTAAGCAGTACTTTTAGTGGAAGTACTGCCTCTGTTTTCAGAAGATACAAAAGCAATGCTGTGAGAACTTGAAACTTTGTTACTCTTCACCTCATGCTAATACACCTTTAGATTGTTACAGAGATCATCAAAGTCCATAGTGTCCAAACTAGGTTGTCCTCTAATCATGGTAGCAACCACATGCCATGCAGATGGCAAACTCCTCAAGAACTTCAAGTTTGCATCTTCAATAGATGCCTCTGCTCCATATAACTCTAGCATACTGAGTAGATTTTGATATCTGTCATAGGCAGAGTCAAGGCTTTCTCTTTCACCAACAGTGAAGGTTTCAAAATGTTGCTTCAATAGGTTCCTGTGCATCTTCTTGGAAGCATCATTACCTCCAAATCTTGTTTTAATAGCAACCCATAGTTGTTTTGCATCCTTGGCATCATGAAACTTCAAACGGTGTCCATCAGGAATGGCAGAAAGCATTATGTTGAGAGCCTTATCTTGATTTCTTTTGGTGGCAGCTGGCAAGGTTGGCTTAGGTGGTGTAGGTTGTCTTGGGATCTCCACCGGTTCTTCAATTACCACATTGCCATTGACAATCACCTCCCATAGAGCATGGTCTGTGATGGCAATGTACTGCCTCATCTTCATGCTCCATAGATCATATTCTCCCTTTTTGATAATGGAAATTCTGACTGCTATAATGGATGGAACAGGTGCAGCATCTATCGACATCTTGAAGGGTTTGTAGTAAAATTGGTTTTAAAGGTTTCTTCTTAATCAGAGTTTCCACACAAGCTCTGATACCACTTGTTGGATCGATATACTCTGATCAAACTACTTTGTAGCTTGTAACGTTTTAACAATCATGAATAACTCAAAATAATTAAAAATGAAACACTGATATTACTTTGTAAAGTATGCGGAATCTACTAACACAAAGCTAAGAAGAACTTTGAATTATATTAAAACCAACTTTGAACCTGCTTCTCTAAACATAGATTCACTAACAATCCCTAACTTATCTAATATCGTATTTTAGAAATCGTATTGTGAAACTCTAAAACTCATATGTCTAATACCATCCTAAGGCTCCTTTTATAGGCACAAGGAAAACCTTAAGTCGGTTTACAATACATACTTGAACGAAAAGTAAACTATCCTTAACTAATTCTAGAACATACTTATAATATTACATAATAATCCTTAACCAATATTGCATATTAGTCCTTGTTGTTAAAAGTACGTTGAGTAATCTTCAATCACGAGCAGTACTTTGACCTTGAATAGCACTTTGACTATTTAGCAGTACTTTGACATAGCAGTACTTTGATCTTCCAGAAGTACTTTGATCTTTATATCCCAACGGGTATGACTCCTCACTAAACCCAAACTAAGTTTGAGTGACAACTGAAGGTCCTACTGAGCTATCTCAGGGACTGTGTTGTTCTTTGGAGGAGTAAAAGTAGTTTATGAATGTCTTAGCATTAATTGCACAAAATTATCAACTTTTACTCCTCTCTCATGTTTCCTATTTATACACAAGTATTATCAACTGTAATGATAAAAACAAAAGATGACCTAAGCTAGCCAAGACAAAATACTTACATAAATTTTCTCTGTTACATTAGACTATTTTGGGTATAAGACAATACGTCTTTCTTAGGAGCAGTGTTGACACCATCCTGACATTTTTCCATTCAGGGAAAGTGTGACCTCAGGTTGATAAGGACACCCACTTATCCTTTCAAACATTTCTCGCTTTGTCCCACCCATTCTTCAGTCTTCAGGTCTTCGATCTTCAGTCTTCAATTAGTACTTCTTTAGTTGTTGAGGAGTCATGGGGTTTAGTGAGTTATTGTCATCCTCACTGAACCCATCACCTTCTCCTTTTGCTTAGGTGCCACTCACTGAGTTCAGCCTTACTGAATGGGGAGACTTTCTTCTTAGATTCATCCTAAGCATCCTAAAGATGACTCACTGAGCAACTGTTCACTCAGTGACTTGAATGCGTTTAAGGTTATCCAACACTTAGGTTAATTTGTGTTCAAATCTTTGTTTTACAAGACTTAGGTACTGAGTAAACCCAAAAATTAGTCACATTGAGTTCTCGACCCCCGTATAAACCCTTCGTTGTACTCACCTTTAGTGCAAGATACCCCTAGATACACCCTTTTGAGCCTATCCTTTTGTATCACACCCCAATATATTTGTTTTGATACACCTTTACACCTTAGCCTACCGTGTAGTCTTAGTTTATGATTAGGAAGTCATTGTTTGCCCAAGTCCAAGGTCTAAGTGGAGAAATTCGAGAATCACGCGTACGTCGAAGACAAATTATTGAAGATCATTAGAAGACCCCCCAAACTCTCATTTATGGTTCATCTCAAGTGGGGGGATGTAAATATATTTGTATTTTAGTTATGATTTCAAAAAAGATAAAAAATAATAAAAAAAGTAAAAAATAAAAAATGTGTGAATTTTTATAATTAGTTGTATTAATGGTGCACCATTGTATAGCACCTTGATTATGAGCTTATCAGGATATAGTATCGAAGAGACCACTTCGGTCACATTTGAAGATATGAGTTGGTGAAATCTCTACACCAACATGAAGACCAAGTAAAGTGTCCATTATGACGTCCTCTCATGGCACTTGTTATGATCCGGTTCTTTAGTTTCGAAGCTTGGACTTCGGGTAAACGGTGATGTCTTAGTTGTAGGCCTAGACTATTTGCTTGTTATTTTTTGTTTTACACCCATTTTGTATATTCCCATGTCTATTCCTATCCTTTAGTGAATCATGCTTAGGTAAGGGATTTGAGCAGGCACTGGTGTCTTGCCCGGCGTTCCGGTCATGTATCGATGTACTTTGTCGCCTTCGCCGTAGTATGTTAGTAACGACACTACACCCTTAACCATATTTGTGTTCACCCAATATTTCCTTCTAAGATTGTTTTGACCTTAGCTCTATTGGTGGAGATTTTTGTAACCGCCAAGCCTATGATAGAATACATACTATGACTGTGCTTTGAGTGATCACCCTGAAAATTGACACTTAAAATATGAGAGAGTATGAGTGTTGGTTACCCTTTCGTGAGGTTTTCGGCTTTGAGAATTCTAGCATAGGATATTTTTAATTTCATATTTCCCGAATAACATTGGGGGATATCTTTTTAAGAATACTTCTAATACGGTCTACTTGAGGGCAAGTAGAGTTCAAGTGGGGGGATATTTCATGACGTCAAATAATCCTGATATTTAAGTGTCAATTTCCCCTATTATGCTCATTTATTTTACTTATTATATAGATATATACTTTGATTTCTTTACATTTTATATTCAGGTTACGAATGAGCATATGAGCTAAAGAGACGAGGAAATTGGAAAGAACGTGCAAATGATAAACACTTTTAGTTGCTGGAAGAAGCTACGGCGTAACATTTCACTCTCTATTACGCCGTAGCTGGGAATTCAAACTTGAATACCAAAGTCAACGCGATCAAGAGTTACGGCGTAACCAAATCCTGAGTTACGCCATAACATAATCAAGTCCTCAAGCATCCCTCGAATTGATGGCTACACCGTAACATAAGCATGGAGTTACGGTGTAACAGTGACTACATAAGTAATACTAGATCCAAGAATTAAACTACGACGTAACAACACATGCAAATACGACGTAGAAGAAACCCTAATTGGAAGCTATGGCGTAGCACAATCCTTAGCTACGCCGTAAGTATTACTTTTGGATAAAGTCTTCTCGGGATTATACTAGCTACGGCGTAACGCTCTTTCTGATTTATGCCGTAGCTAAGAAAGGCTTATACAACCCTAATTTCTATATTTTAAATACAACTTTCTCATATACAAAATCAGAGATCGTTGGGAGATTTCTCAAGGCCATTCTACAGCAGCATACGGAGCATTTCCAAGGGAGAAATCACGCCTATATCACCATAAGTTTTAGCATTTCATCATTTCTTTTACATTTCGAATTCATGATGTTTGTAAACATTTATTCGAGTGTTGAATTTAATATGATCGGCTAAGCACCTCTAGTGCTAGCCTAGTTATGATTTCTATATTGTTTTGATTATGTTTTCATACTTTTCTTAATGCTTCTACGTGTGTGCATGCTTAGTTTATCTTAAGATCCTTTAGTTTCTATAGTTTAAAAGACCCAGTCACACTTGGTATGCTAAGAGAATTGACCATAGGACCCTGGCGTAGTTGAGTTGCGAGGATATGGTTGGGATGACAACAAACCACGGACCTTGTATGCGAATTAACCATAGGATGACTTTCCGGGTTGGATAAACTTAAGTAGTTAAAGTATGGTCTATGATCGTGATAACGGACCATACAAGATAAGTCTAGCATGTAGTGGCACTTAATGACTCAAACCCATCTACCATACGTCGGCTTACTAGCATGGGGTAGTGCCTGTGGTTCCCTGCAGGATTCGGGGGAGATAGGCTAGGGAACTTGACCATATGAACCTAGTGATATATGTCCGCCCCACCTGAAGCATGAGATTAGTTTAATAGGAAACATAATCATAAACAATGTAGGATGAGTAATTAGGCTAGCACATTTCTCTCTTATTGCTCACAACCTTATTTTAATTGCTTGTTTATTTATTTTCATTTTTATTTAGTATTATTAATCATTTCAAATCAGTTAAAATAGTGACACCCAGACTTAAATATAATCCAAACCACATAGCTCTTGGGATAAGCTCGGTTTTACTAAATACTAGTCTACAAGCGACCGGATTCTCTGTCCATTAGTGCATATAGGTAGACCTTAGGTAATCGAGACAATATAAATATTAAGACCTGGTCAGTAAAACCTGCATCAATTCTTAAACCAAAATCGAAACCTTGCCTTGGAGGGGGTATCTGATCAGCCAAGAAGAGAGGAGAGAAGAAGAGAAGGAAAGCTTTGCTTAGGGATTTCAAGAGACGGAAAATAATAAACTAAGGGATTCATTATATAGGCTATGAAACTTGGCTTGCAAGTTAAGCAATCCCACCCTTTGAGACTTAGAATCGATTGGCCAACCACAATGGGAGGGGTTCTAGAACTTTCCTTTTCTTTATTTTACAATTAGGTCCTATATAATAACTAACAACCGTTAGTTAATTCCCATTAAATAACTTTTTAGTTGACTACCGTTATATATGCTTATCGTTAAATATAATTAATATAATACTTTAATATATTAATTGCATTATAAATTGTATCTACGTGTTAATGTGTGTGACCCCATAGGCTCATGTATATTCCTGACACACATTTATTTGTGATATGAGCATATCCCAACAGCTCCCACTTGGACATGACTCAAATAAATATAATAACATTGATAAGCGTCTAGCAACACGCCAATGCTCCCAGAAATACCTGAGTGTAGTTTCGTAACGTCTCAGTTAAATGATTTAATCATTTACTATCCCTTTGTTTTCGATACCGTGTTAAATATGGATATCGATCTATGTCATTCCATAATTTAATGATTCTATTTCTCGTTTCTAAAATTGATCTAGATAACCAAATTCAACAAGACATATCTAGATCTTTTTTGTGTGTGCCCACACAAACATCTGATCAATCCAACGAGGGGCCCAGTGGTATTATTCTCAAAAACTAGTAAAAGGAACAAATTTTGTTGTTGACTGGTGCTTCACAACACTTCTGAAAATAGCCCTTACAACTACCTTATTCAGGATAGTGTTAAACTATAACAAGAAATGGGATCCACACATGCAAGACTTGCTTGCATCTCAAGTCTAAGGATTAGCAAAAAAAAAAATCACTTATAATATTCACTTGATAACATTGATCCATAAAGTGATAATCTTGTTAGTTGAGGTAGTCCGATATGCATACTTGTGAATATCTTGAGTTTGGTGGACACATCCTTTAATACTCCAAGAATATTACCAATCACTCATATTTGTCTTAATTCAACTATATTCCCCTTTTGTTATTTGACATTGGATAATTTTAAAATAATATAAATTATTCATGGATATAAATATGCAAATATATGATACAATTAATATTGAATGAAATAAAAAATACCATGTATATTAATTCATTGTATAAATAAAAAAATTATTTAACATCTCTTATCTAAACATTAAATAGATTAATGCATGATGATCCTAGCTAAAGAATCATGCCTCAAGATATGACGATCATACTTGTTGACAAGGCACAGATTTTATAAAATTCAACTGGTTTTGATCTTTCAGAATTTTGACAATACTTATTTCAAGAGTAAAGACACACCCTTAACTATACATGGAATTATGTGGTAAGGTGGTTGTTGAAGTTGTTAGGGTCATGTTTAGTTGGAATCATTAAATAGAGTCATTGTTTTTCTTTGAACGGTATTATATCCAAAATAAAACCAGCAAATAGCTAGCAAAAGATTATAAGAAAACAAGGATGCTACACATTCGTACACGAGGATATCGTATCATCAAACTACTCTAACCAACAAAAATAATATTTGTTGCTCCTATGACAAATCCACAAATATGAAAACACCTTAATTTCCTCTAAAAGTATATATTTCCTTGGCATTTTAAGATCAAAGCATAGTCGATCAGTATATCTCCATGTACCATGTAGTAGTGTGGATAACAACATCGAAGGATTTTTTTTGTTGGTGAGTAGATTCTTACTAGTTTTATTTATTTCATGTATATCCTTAAAAAACATTCTACATATGTTTCATGTTGGACATGAACCCTGAACCATTATCATTCAGATAAAAAGATTTGTAGGAATTTTTTTTTTTTTTTTTTTTTTTTTTTTGAATTTTCAGTTATATGTTCACTTAATCTAGTACGTACTCTCATTTAGATGAATTGAGATGTCAACAAATAATGTGAAATGAGATGGGATAAATGATGAAAAAGGAATACTTGATTGAGGAGTAATGGAGTGGAAAATGGTAATGTGCAGTGAAAAAGGACATCAATTTTCAAAGTTCAAATAGTTTAAATAGTAGCTAATTATTTGTTGCTATCTACATGTCTTTTTCAGGAGTCATCACACTTATTTGAGTTTTTTATTATAGTATTGGTAGATATTTATCTTATGATAAGTAGTATTAACTCAGAATAATTATCGTTCTACTCTTCAATGAAAATACTTAGGAATTTTTATTTCCTTACTACTTTTTACTCATTTCATAACTCATTTCTTATTTCCACTTTCCTGTTCTCTTTAGTATGCAACAGTGTGACCCTTCAACATTTATGTGAAGGCTAGTTGTGAAAGTTGTTATGTCTTTACACATAATCATTTCAGTTACCAATAACACAAAACTTGAATATTTGTGGCATTGAACTTGATTCAAGTAGATGCCCAATGCACAACGACGTAATTGAATCCATGCATCATCTTTTTATTGATTGTGTGATTGGTCGTGGATTATGGGTCTTGGTGACAAAATGGTGGAATATTCAATCGACTCCCAACAACATGGAAGATTTAATCTCTTGGGATGATCAATCAACACACACAGTTTTGACAACAGCTTCTTTTGACACAGTTGTGCATACAACTTTCTTAACAATATGGTAATATCGGAATCGCATTTGCTTCGACAATAATGTGCCAAGTAAAGACACTTTAACGGAAGATATTAGAGGAAGGGGTGTGGTCACATGCAATCGGCGCCATTCCTAAGTGTTGACCACAACGGCGCCGTCAATTCAGCATCACCACACCACCATAGCCTAGCGCCATTTAGTTTGTGAGTGAACTAACACAGTACTAAACGGTTGGAGTTTGAAATTTTTTTGACCGTTTGGTCCAAATGGTTGGAATTTAAAGTTTACCTCTTTATATGAACTCAATCAAATTTACACACAATACTTACTTATCTCTATAAGGGACTTGGTATCTGATGAATGGGCGGGAAACTCGTTAGGAAGATAAGCGTAAGGTCTTATTAAAGGACGATAAAGCAAGATCTTGGGTACAAAAGCTTTCAACATTGGGAAGGCAAACGCACGCTCCACTTACTATACTAGGCACGTGTTAAGCTACTTCAAGGCCGGCTAACCACAACACCATGTGCATCTACAGTACTCCTTGGCCTATTTAAATGAAACTCTGTAACCGGGATAAGTAAGATTCTAAACAAACACATAAAGTATAACTTAGCTCTATAGTTAATAGGATCCCCTCTCCCAGGAACTTCTAAGCAAAGCTAGCCACCTCTAAATTTTCCGGAGGGAGTGTTTACAATTGTCACTCAACCGAAATAGATTTATTGAGGGCTATTCCACTATAAATCTTTATTCATTAATAAAATATTTATATATGTTGAAAAGTACAAATGGTGTTATTATGGTTTTGGGTGATGCTGTTACTATCCTTTTTACGAGTAGAAAGATTCCAACATTTACTCAGACCTTGTGATCCAAGAAGTGCTATCAGAGCGGTTGGGTTTCTCATAATCCAGATTCGTTCTTTAGTAGCTGCTAATAATCTATAACCGTTCTTGAATGATGGCTAATAACACAAAATCAAAACCATCCTCTTCTAACACTACCAAAATATACCCTTCCCAACAACAAATTAGCTTTATTTCTACAAGATCAAGTACTATTTTGTCGATCTTGTGTAGAAAGAAGCTCCATCAGTCTCCTCCCCGGTTCTTTTAACAACCTTCTACTCAATACTACATTTTTTTCAAGTACCTGTGCACAGAAATATCTGAATAAATGTTTTTATCCTGAAATTTTTGTTTCAGAGGTTCTTGTGAAAAGTATGGGTATAAACTCTCATACTAAGAAGAGTGGTTGTGATTTATAAAGAAAAATGGTCATGCTTAGTTGCAGCTAATCTTTAGTTAAAGGAGCATTAGAGGATATTAATGGAGCATCTGAGGCTGTTGTTGATAGAGGAAGCATCTGGGGGAAAGATGGTATGTCTTTAGCATCTCTGAAATGCTATATTAGGGAGTGCTCTCGAAGTCGTGCAGTTCCTTTCTACATGAACTACCCTGAAGATAGTTACAACAAAGGAACAATCTTAACTGATTTTCTTTTCTTCTCTTCACCTTTGTTGTACATTAGTTGTAGGAAAAAGCCATGATGGTCACTTACTACTGATATTTATCTCTTCTGGCTATCTATGTAAACAGGAGACTGTGGGTAGATTAAGCTGACTCAACATTCTGGTACTTGTACTTTCAAGTAGCCAGTTACAATAAATAGAGAGCTGAACCAATGGTGACTCTAACACTTGAAATTCGAGGTCTAAGTCTATATCTTCTTCAGCAACAATATGGAATTAGATTGTACTTGGTATTTTTTCCTTGTTGTAAATCAGTAAGTAAGAAGAAGTCATTATGCTCACTTAACACTGATCTAGATTAGGCTATTTGTATATTCAAATAGGGAGAGATTGTTGGGTTTGATTTTTGACCTAATGGTCTCTGACAATGTATTTAAAAACAAAATAGCCTAATCAAGTTAGTCTTTGATATAAGTCAGTGAGAACAACACTCACTTATAAGGATCAGAGAGTAAGTCACCCTCTGATTTAAATTAAACGTCTTACTCTCTGACGTTTATCAGAAAGTGTTACTCCCTGATGCTTATCAGAGAGTACACCCTGATGGTTGTGAGTGATAGGTGCCTCACTAATGATCATCAGTGGACGTAACCTCACTGATATAAAAAATTAGTGAGCATTGTATAAAGCTCAACCAACTACCAAGCTTTAGGGAAGTCGAAGACTAGCCGAAGAAACATTTTATATAATTGAAGTGGTGTTAGGGAGCAAAGTAAAAGGAGTAATAAGCAACACCAGTGGAACTGAGGACTAACAAATGCCTCAGTTACCCTGAATACTTATCTCTACAAGGGACTTAGTATCTGATGAATGGGTGTGAAACTCGTTGGGTAGATAAGCGTAAGGTCTTATCAAAGGACGATAAAGCAAGATCTTTGGTACAAAAGTTGTTAGCATTGGGAAGCCAGATGCACGCTCCACCTACCATACTAGGCACGTGTTAAGCTGCTTCAAGGCCGGCTAACCACAACACCTATGTGCATCCACAATATTCCATAGCCTATTTAAACGAAACTTTGGAACCTGGATAAGTAGGATTCTAAGCAAACACATAAAGTATAACTTAGCTCTATAGTTGATAGAATCCCCTCTTCCAGGTATTTCTAAGCAAAGCTAGCCACCTCTAGATTTTTCGAAGGTAGTGTTTACATTTGTTGCTCAACCGGAATAGTTTTACTAAGGGCTATTCCACTGTAAATATTTATTTATTAATAAAAAATTTATACATGTTGAAAGTAAAAATGGTGTTATTATGGTTTTGGGTGATGTTGTTACTATCTTTGTTACGAGTGGAAAGATTCTGGTATTTACTCAAACCTTGTGGACTAACAGTTATGTTGCCATTTCCGAGGATCAACAAGTCAGAAATGACCAAAAGGACGATTCGTTTTGGAAAATGGTTCTTACCATGTTTAATGGACAATCTCATCATAAGCGTACCAAGGATATGTTGACAGAAAAGTGGGCAACTTTAAACCCTAATTGTCAAAGGTTCAACGCTATTTACAAACGTTTAAGATGTATGGGTAAAACTGGGAAAAATGAGGGTGATCTTATAAAGTGTGCTCGGCAAGCATATCGTGACGAGTCCCAATCGGGAAATAAAAAGTTACGGTGCTTAGGAAATATTGAAAGAATTCCACAAGTGGGATTTGCCTCAACTTGTCAACCGGTTGATCTAACCGGACATGCCGACCTATTCGGCGATGACCCGAGACCACGACCCCGGGCAAGGAAAGACGTCCCTCGAAAAAACAAGATCCGAAAGCTCGTCGAGCACCGTTGGAAGTAACCCGCCGGAATTTACGAGTATGATGCAAAATAACTTGCGACTTAAACGAAAATCAGCTCAAGCGGCATATGAGAAGGCTAGGAAAAAAGACGAGGTCATAATGAAAATGGAAGAGTTGAAATTTCTCATTATGCCAACCGACCCCAATTTGCCACCGAAGCGAGCAAGGTTCATCGAATGAGAAAAAGATGAAATAATGAAGAAATATCAGCAACAATATAATTACCCCAATTAGTATTGTATTTTTTAAGTTTTGTATGTGGTTTTAATTTTCGTATCTTTTTTTTCATACCTTTTTTTTTTTAGTTTCGTATTGTACTTTCATATTTCGTATTGTATTTTTATTTTATAAATGAATATTTAGTTTGTATGAAAATTTTAAGAAAAGATGATGTGTGGCCCAGATAGTGTTAAACGACATGCAAACGGCATATGAAACGAGAGAGAGAGAGAGGTGTTTTGGTGTGTTAATGTGAAATATGAAAAGATGAAGTGGCGCTGATTTGGCACAAATGGCATGGTAACGATATGTTACGGCACCCCTTACTCTTATATCAGTGTCTCATGTGTGGATTGTAAATAGCAGTAGGAGGTTACGTCCCTTAGGGATTTATTGGCTTAATGTTCCAATCATTGCATGTAACTCAAATTTGTAATCTTAGTTCGTTTCTCGCTTCTTGCTAGTCAGTGGCTTAACAAAATCCGTCGTTTAAAAAACAAAATAAATTAATTAATTAAATAACAAGTCTATGTCACCCACAAAAAAAGTCATGCACTAAGATTCTCAAGTCTTGAATAGTCGGGACACTGTTACACATGCTTTTGTGTAATGTTTCGGCGTATGAACACCAAATAAGGCACCTCCACTTCCTTTATATAATACAGGTAAATAGATAAATAGATTAGAATAGATTTTCATGAACACGAACTATGGATAATTGAAAGTTTACTAACTATAGTTGAATCCCTTTAAGTTACTCGGATCATCCTCAGATTTAAGGGGAGATGCATCTACTTTTGTAGGTGCATCTAAAATGTGTAGTTGTGGTTTCTTCTTATCTTTCTCATTTTAATTTTTCTTCTTATTTGATTTTAACTCCTAGTTTGTAATACTAACATGTTCATTTTCAGGGGCGCAGCTTCTAAGGGGCGGGGGGCGGCCGACCCCCCAAAATTTTTTTTGCGATGTAGGGGTATATAGTTTTCGTGTAGAAAAATTTCGGTATTTTCGGTTTCGCCCCCCCAATTTAATTCGGTTTCGACCCCCCATAGTGTTAGGAAAAAAAAATTTTAGATCCCGACCCCCCACTCGAAAAATCCAAGCTTCGCCACTGTTCATTTTAGAACATTTAGTAGTTATTCAAATGTGTACAAATATTATACTAATTAACTAACATAACTACTACTTTACTAGCATGCATCTGTTCTGCATAATATAGGTTAGCTACATTTATCATAGAAGTTAAAAAACTTCTATGAACATCGATATGAATTTACGCAAAGTAATCTTCTTTAATGTCTTTTGATAAATTGGCAGCAACATATATCCACTCTACATTAAACTAGTCCATCTTGCTTTTCGCGAAATTAGTTTCTAACTTTAACAATTACTGTTACTAGAAGCTGGTCCATCTTGTTTCGGATATCACCATATTGACTAAGATCAGTTATTTAACCAGTATAATCTATATAGTAAACAGATTACACTTACAATTTTACAAAGTCGAAGTTCACAAAGTACAATAAATTTAGAAAATAACATTAATAAGTAACTTAATAGAACAATTTATCTTTGATTCCAATAATATTTAAAAACACAAGGAATTCACTAAAGCACTCCTCTATCCGTACAATTCGACTCCCTTAGTTTCCGTTCATCCGAGAGCTGTTTCGCAAACCTACATTCAGAAAACACACACACACACATTAGTAAGTTGTATCCTAATAAACTGGATATTTATCAATAATACGAGTAGCATGTTTAATGTTGCAGCATAGACGATGTACCTCTTCAATGCTTCACGATTCGTTCCACCGTTGGTTACCGGTTCCACGCCACCAGTATCAGAATTCACACGGGAAACCGGGCTATCCAGCAATCCTTCACCAACTTTCACTAGGTCGTCTAAATTTTGCTTTGTTGCTACATCCACCGAAGCCATGTCGCCAGTCAAAGTATCATCCTATTTTTATATGATGACAGACAAAAAGATTTAAAGGTTAGGTATCTACGATATTAACTGAATAAATAGTGTATTTATAACGAAATTGACCATAAGTTTATGGTGTATACGCAGTCTATAAACTGAATAAAGTGTTGAATGTGAGAGTTAGACTAGCACGATACGGCTAAAGGTGTGTGAGCCTATTGGGGGCACACACATTAAACATTAGAATACGTTGTATATTTCATGTAAAGCTCAAAATGACCCGGTTTGGACACAAAATGAACTAGACAAGATCCCTTGCTTGTCCTAATCCTATGGCCTGATTTCAGAAGATTCTGGAAAGCAAAATCTGTCTAGGTTCATATCAAAGTGATAAGGATTGTTGAAGAGTTGTGATAAGGCTCAAAGATGGTAGAGTTTAACACTTATCATGCTTTATTTAAGCCTTATCAAAAGTAGGGTTAAGAGGCTATATATACTCCCTTGTAACCTGCTCATATGCACGACAGAAAGCAAAACCAAAAACACTGTTATTGAATCTAAAGCTATTATTTATAATTCTTTGGTCAACATATACGGCAACATCACAAAGTTATATTGACTTTGTTTGGTCTTGTCATATGTAGCATATAAACATAACAAGGATTATAGTCTTTGTTTATTTTGTCTAGATCCCTCACTCATCAGTTCGAACGTATACTTATTTAAGTATTCGAATTGGTTTATGTGAAGCAAGCACTGTTCTAGGTGCTGTTTTGGTTCGGGTTTTGTGTTGAGCTTCAACACTTGTTGTTGGGTTTTTTACGTGGTATACGGCTAGCACTCCGGGCGTATTTGTTTGACGTGTTTGTGTGAGCACTCGTAGAGGTGATTATTTTAATCACTTATTTGATTTATTTTGCGGGTGACTACGAGGGTTAGTTTTCTATTTATTTTTCATGTTTTCTCTTTTCCTTTAATTTGTTTATTATTTGTGTGTTAATCATAATTGCTTAACTAGATCTAATATCCGCTGCGTACTCGTAGTTAAATGGTTAACTTGATTATATATAAATTCCAACAGTGTCATCACGAGTCAACTCATTTAGTGGTTATTGGTTACACGATTTAATAAACACGCGAAAAGGCTGCATGAAATCTAATTTAGTTATTTGTTTTATTTTTGTTTTGACAACTATCATGCAATACTTGTCATTAATTAATAAAAAATACCTAGACACAAAGGAATTAAAATTAATTGTTAATTAGATACATAAAATAGCAAAATATATTAAAAGTTAATTTGTTTGCCATGATTATTTTATGTGTGAATTCCGGTTATAAGACCTACGCAATCAATTTTTTGATGCACGTGGCGATCTAGGCACTTGATGAAAACCTAGTGAGGGTCTTATGGTTCTCCATTTGGGGAAGACTCCTAGTGGACTCGGTTGTTATATGTTTAATTAATGTTTATGTTTATGTACTTGATTCTTTATTTGCATAATTGTTACATGTTTTATACACCTAATTGCATGCAATATGGAATAATACATATCGAAATCATGACATTAATATGGACTTAATTTACACGCCTAAATACCATGCTCATTGTGACTTGCTATTTGATTCGTGAAAAATTATTTTTGTGAAATTAAGTGACCTAAATTATTGAAACAAGTTTTCATGAAATTAAAAACTGGACGCCATAGACACTTGGGAAGTACGGCTCACCCACAAGAACAAACTATAAGGGGGTTTAAGGATGGTGCGCACAGTCACACCTAAAGGATTTCCGGTCATTGCCTCGCGCTGACCTGGTCTTCCGCCACCTTGCGAGTTCGATTGGAGCTACCGTGAACCATGATGATCACTACAGTGTCATTACTAAAGTTCTTAAAATAAAGTGCTACAAAGTTGTTTTGCATGCTTCTTTGTACACAAAATTTACCACATTTATGTGTTTACCCTATGTAAAAATTTTAAATCTATGCCAACCAACCAAGGACACGTTGATGAGTGCTCAAACACTCATCATTTTTATCGTATTTAAACTGCCAAAACATACAAAAACAATCGAAAAGTCATCAAAATACTGAAATTATCCCAGGGATTGTGTTTTATGTGTTTTAAATGCAAAATGAGCAAAAACAAATGAAAAACGATCAAAGTTTGCATTATTGGCAGTTTCAGTCCCCCAAGTTTCAAAATTTGTCAAAAATAGTCCCTATGCATTTATTTTGAAAGAAAAGTCAACCCAAGTCCTTAAAAATTCAAAAGTTATCAAATACAGACTTTGGGTGAAAAGTTTGGAAAATTTACATGATTGGTCCCTGGAGTTTGGAAATTTGCAAATATAGTCCCTGGGAATTTTAGAAAATTAAAAAATTGCAAAATTGGTTTTTGGAATATTGAACTTTGCAACAATGGTCCTTGGTGATACTTTTGGAGATTTACATTTTCAGTCCCTTGGTTTGGTGGGAATTTAATTTTGGTCCTTGTGTATTTCTACAACACCAAACGGACACCCTTAATTATCATAAACCAAAACCAAATTCAAACCCACAACCAGGCCCAATCCATCACTCCCTCAGCCCAGCTCACACCCCAGCCCACCTCCACTCAAAATAATACTTACCCCATTTCCCCCCTTGGTCAAAATAAGTCAACAAACAAACACCCTCCCCTCCCAGCCTGTAATACCACTGCAAGACTCAACCTCCCCCCTCCTCCACCTCAGCAATCCCATAACTTGCCCCCCCCACCTCAACTAACTTCCAAGGGGCATTTATTGCTTCCCTAAAACCCTCACTCAACCAAAGAGCAGTTGTGGAAATTTTGGCGCCAACACAAGATTAAATGGCCAGGATGAAAAAGTGGAATCCAACGGCTCAGAATTTGATGGGATTTATTTGAGAAGCAAGTGGGAACCCTAGGAGGATGCTACAAAAAGGAAAGAGAAGGGCAAAGAGCAGTGTGTAGTTTTTTTAGCTTATTTTGCAATTTTCTAATTATTGTAAACTTTAAATTCCAAGTCTTATTTAACTTTTCAGTGTATCCTTAATGTTATTAAGTGTAATTCTCAACTTTTCAATGAATAAAATCTAAGTTTGTCATGTGAAATATTTTAGTTAAAATGGTTATGTTTGAATGAAAAAGTGTTAAACTTTGTTCCTATTGTTTCATTAACTCACATTCAGTCTCAGTAAGGTTTTTAGAAGTAACATTTAGCACAAATCCTTTTTCAAGTTAAGTTTTCAAGAAAATAAGAAAAATCCATAAAAATAAATAAAAATAAAAAAATTCAGTGAAAAGAAGGAAGAAGCAAGGATGGCTTATGGAATTGTGTTTGAAATGGTTTTAGTACCCTGTGGAGGGTGTTAGGTTGTTCATTTGGACCTTGGTTGCTTGTTCTGTCATTGGACCATTTGTAAGCAATTTCTTGGATTTTGTTCAAATCACTGTTCACATGCTTAATTAGTGCTTGTCTCAGTTATTTTGTGTTTATTTGGTTCCTGATAGTGATAATATAGCTTAGTTATGTATGCTTACTCACTAGTTTTTATCATCCATTTTCTTTTTTTTTCTTTTTTTTTGACTGCCAAAATAAGCTTGACATGTTCTAGTACTAAGTTGTGATTTGGATTGGTATTAATGTGTTATCTTGAACTTATTTCATCATATGTTGACCTTGTGGACTGATCTTATGACCTAAATTGCCCATTAGCTTTGAAAATTACATTTTACATAGTTTAAAGGGGTGTTTGGTTTAATAGATATCTCTATGCTCAGGTTGTTTGTTGGTGTTGTTTCTTCTTGCAACATGTTTCTTTAGTGTAACTTAGGTCTTAGGAACCATAAAACCTTGGTCTCATATACCCCAAAGTCAAAATCAACACCAAACCCACCCAACAGTTAACTGTTGTGGTTTGTGGGTTTCAAACTCACCATTTTGGTTCTTAAGTTGCTTATCTATCTTAATTCAGTCATAACATATCTTATTACAACCATTTCAGTCCATTAGACCCAATCAAACTTCATAAAAGTCAAAGTTCTAGTTTCTAATAAAAAGTCAAAAAGTGCAATCTCAGTTTTTTACAAAATGGCCAAAATTTTCATGATTTTTGTAATGGGTTCTAGGGTTTGAAAATTCTTGGGTAGTTAGTATACCAGTAGAACTTGTGATTTTCACAATTTTTATATTTTTGTGATTTTTTTGAGTGGACCAAATTGCCCCTTGAACTGAGCTGCAGGGCAAACATCTGCCCTGTGCATCAGCAGACACATCAAACCCACCCACCTTTGGTGGTAATTTGTGGTCACCCCAGTGGGTCCCACACCACATAATTGGGTTTTCCCAACCCCCTCCTACCAGGGTTGATAAGTTGACCTTTTGTTTGACCATTGGACCAGTGGACCCCACTTTGTTTTGCTTCCCATT
>JARVZY010003063.1:0-146236 GCA_030686995.1 Artemisia argyi | reverse complement strand
GTTAACGTGTACCAATATCGATCGGCAGATTTATCCCGGTAGGTACTTTGCTAACATACCTAAATCTCAAATATTAATGCATTTGTTTGAACTTAGTCAATACAAATGGGATTCGTCAATCCCAATAGGCCTATTATTAATATTCGCGCTCACTATTGCTAGTGACTAAATGGTTCATAATAAAGGATCTCGGTTTAGCAAGGTTGGTACTTAGTGATAATAAAACAATCAGGCAAGCATACAATTTAAAAGCATTGTATTCGATTTAGAAATAGCATGTATTCCCCCCAAGGATTTGTAAAACAATTAAGTAATGGAAAGTGGGGCTATGAACTCACCTTAAGTACGATAGCAAGTAATGAATGTAACGGTTGAATCGTGAAGGTTTCTACGAGCAACCTATAATCGAATGTTGCGACTTAGGATCGGAGTAAAGAATATGAATAAGTGCCTATATATATATCTTGCATCTAGTCCATGATGTGGTATGATGTATATTGTATGTCCTTGAAAGAAAAGATTCATGAACATGTATGTTTTGTATATCGTTTACTACCGTTCGGGCTGACATATTTCAGAAGTCATGTTAGTAAGCGTTCGAGGAGCCAGGACACTTTAACTCGTAAATCCACAACTCATCTCGACGGCTTACATAATGAACTCCTCACATGAGGCTCCCTACTATTGTAGTAGTTGATAACATGTAAATGATATGAACATGAGAAATTAACAAGAAGCATGTTAGGTTTAGGCTTACAACTTTTGGCTTTCTAATTAAAGAAAGGAGTAACAAGTAAGGAAAAGAACTTTGATAGACTTGCTTCAACCCTTTTTCACTTCATGCAACCTTTCTACCCTTGGTATTCTTGAAAGATGGATGATGAAGGTTGAGGTGAATTGAGTGGATTTAAACTCAAGAGAAATCACCAAGTATATTAGGGTTTGGAAGTGTTTGATGAATGATAACCTAACTAGAGTTTCTACCTTGAACTTGTACTTGAACCTTGCTATAATTTGGAAGAAATAAAGCTAAGTGTGTTGTGTTGTGGTGGTGAACGAAATAGGAGGGGGAGAGGGCTTATGTAGGAGCTTGAGGAGGTTAGGAAGGTGCATAGGAAGGTGCTTTGAGGAGGTTAGAACTTGTGACTAGTCAAAGCTTCCATAACAAGCTTGTATACTTGTAATCATCCTAATGCCTTAAGCTTGAGATTAAGCCACACCAAGGGGTGACTCCCCCCCCTATGGCGGTTTGCCAAGGATAAGGAGGGTGACTAGGCCTTTGGATGATAATATCCTACTTATGGAGCTAGTTTTGACTCCGTAAGATGCTAACCGTAAACTGTTAAGCCTCAAAACGTAAAACCGGGTATCGTAAAATTATGGAACTTGAAAGTATTGTTAAACATGTCCATAAGTTCCATAATAAAATATAAAATGAGTGGTAGGTTCCATTTGGGTGGTAAAACCCTGCTAAAACTGGAAACACGGGTCTAAACCGCGTAATACGTAAAATGTACGAATATTGCGTAAAATTGAGAAAAGTAAAATGTTACTTTTCTAATAGGATAAAAATGATTTAAAATGACTTATAATGTTTAGACTGGGCTCAGTCTAGTGTCGGTTGGTATTAAATGTCTTTTAGACATCAAACCGTAAGCCTAAAAATCACGAAATGACTTATAAAATCAAGGAATGGTTTTTGGTCAATGGAGGAGGGAAAAATATGTTGACTTTTTCTAATAAGTTGAAAACTCAAATCTTTTTAGAAACGCGGTGCAGGTATAGGCTAAGGTTACGGCTGAGTAAAAACGCTTAAAACTGAAAATTCCAGTTTTTCACGGCCGAGGTTTATTTTGGTCATGTTTTTCTCAGTCATGATTTATTCTCAAATAAATCATGAGTGTGTCAAACATTTTTCTGATACGGGGAAAATTAACGCGACCGAATTTCGTTGTGCGTAGAATTTTTGAATGATGTTTTACCCTAAAACGTATAATTCCGTGTAATTCCTTAATATCTTTCACGAAAATGAGCTTATGAATGTCAAACTTTTAATTTGCCATGGAAATGATTTATCACTTCAGCCCAAGAAATAAAAATCAAGTTTCGGGAAAAATTTTCGGGAAAAATGAATAGTAAAAGTGAATAGTGAAATTTTCCGGGAAAAGTAAATATCCTGAAAATGCGAATTGTTACACACGATATCCTTGTCGTGTGCCTCGATTCATGCTTAAATCCATGTGTACACGGGTTGTTCTTGTTGGGTTTTAAGTTTTATAAATGGGAAATGAAGTTTTGTTAAGGATTTGATGGTTTGGTATCCGGGTTTGCATTGTGGTCGCGAGGTCGAGACCAAACCGAGAGTTAATGCTCTCGGCTTGTGTCATTGTTGGATTATTTGGATTTCTTGACAATTCTTGGTCTTTGGTTTTGGATTTGGAGGATGTTTGGAAGATATTGTTGTTGTTTGGAACTACGGCCGACGACCAAAGGGTCCGTTTGGATTTGTTCGAGCTCGTTATGAGCAAGACTGTGACCCCTCTTGGGTCTGGTCGAATATTGTTGTGGTTTGAGGTTCGGCTCGACCACTAAGGCCGTTTGGTTTGGCTCGTATGGAGCAAGCCGAGACCCTAGAGGTCTCGGGTGTGATCATAATACTTGTGGCTTAATTTTTGACCCGGGTTGACTTGGTAAACCAACCTGTAAATGTGATTTAATATTTGGTTGTTTTATATACTTGACAGATTATTATATTGTTGATTTTATTATAATGGATTCATGGTTATTTTGAGCTTGAAGTGGTACATTGGACTTGTGATTCTGATTATGGAGTTGTGTTGATGAAGTGGTTATGGGAACCGATTGTGAGACGGTTAAACTAGATTGACGGAGATAGGTTAGTCGGGTGCCGTAGTCGGACCCTATTTTTGTAGCACGTGGATTGGGATTGATATTGGATGGAGTTGGATTATTTAATATAACTTGGTTGTTTTATTTTGGACTTGGACTATGAGCCGAGAGTGATGACTCGGACATGTGACCAATTCTTATGACTCGATAAATATTCAAAATCAAACATTAATAATAAAAACTCGTAATAATATTATTGATAATATAATCGTTTATATAAGTATATAGATGTGATAAACGTATGTATATATATATAAATACGTATATTAATGATAAAACGACCATGAGTAAACGTTATAATAATATAACGATAAGTATTGTACTATGCGAATAGTGCAATAAATGTCGGGAGTATTATTATAAATAAATAACTAGAAATAATGATGATAACTAATACGTTGGGTAATTAATAAATAAAACATGACTTTTTTTTATAAATTTGGAAAAACTTATCGAGTTATACGAATTGTGGTTACTTAAGTCCAAGCAGACTTTATTATGTGACTTTTGTGTTGTCACGGATATATGACGATTAATATATCCATTTTCTATAACTACGTAACTTATTTAATCGACGGGTTAAATCGAGTTTATTTAGCTATATAAAATGAGTATATTAATGGGCATCGTATCCCACGACGCCCGTAGGTTATGGTACATGAATTAGGATAATAAATTACTAAATATCTCGTGGAGTTGGCTAAATTGACGAATTTGGCAAACTTGACGATATATCTAGGGAATTTATTGGACTACGATATTTACCATATAGAATTCTTTGTGCTATGTGATTTAGGTTGGGTATAATCTTGGAGTGATATATTACGTAAACAAATATGGAGGATTACCAAATCGACGGATTTGATAAACTTCGATGATTTATTTAAATAATATATTGGGCTAATATTAGACCTATAGATTGTTTATTATTTCTTTTTGTTGTGGCTTCTTGGTTTGTATTGTGTCGACCCTCCACCCGCATGGATACCAAACGTCAAACTTCAAATTAATATGAAGATAATTCGAGAAATGGATATTTTTGGAAAGTTAAATGGAATACGTACGGGATTGGGAATATTTGATTTTTGAGGAAATGATTCTGAACAAGTTTGATATTGTTAGGAAGTGCCGAGTCTGTAGTTGCCGTTACTTGAGTTTGCTTTACGTCTTTCATCTATCGATTTCTTTTGTGGATTGCTGGACTTGAGGTGAGTCAAAGCCCCACTTTTACTCTTGAACTTTCTTTTCAATACGTGGGGTGAGAAACGTGCAAATGTTTTATGTGGACTATTATCGCTTTGTTTATTTAAAACTTGCTATGCTTATAGAACTAGGTAGGTTATAGAGCGAGGCCTAGTCCCGAACTAGGTAAGCTATTGATTGGTTGTTGAGCGAGGCCTAGTCCCGAACTAGGTAAGCTATTGGATTGATTATAGAGCGAGGCCTAGACATGAGCTAGGTAAACTATTGATTGGATTGATTTGAGCTATAGTGTGCACCTATAGGGTTGATTAGATTTGGTTGGATCATTTTGGTTAGATTATTTTGGTTGGATGATTGAGTCCTAGTCTAGCTAGCAAGCGTTTTTGCGTATATGTCCACTCTATCTAGTTATGAATTTAAACCTATGATCTCACCAGCGAAAGCTGACTTTTAGCGCGTTTTCTCAGGTAATTAAGTGATGCCCTTGGATGCTTGGATTGGAGGCTTGGCTATGGTACCTGGTTATGGATCTAATTTTCTAAAACTCTGTTAAATAATTGTGGACCTATATTTATTTCTTTTGGGCCTGACTTTGATTGATTTTGGGATAAATGTTGATGAGGCGAAAAATGAACCACTTTTAGAGGGTCATTTAAGCCCGGAATTGAATTTATTTGATCAAATATTGCCCTAAATCGTTCCTTTTGTGATTTTAGGTACTTTGGGAGAGAAATCTGGAAAAGGAAGCATTTCAGACGTTTTTGGAGCATAAAAGTGAAGAAAACGCCAAAGTCTTAATTTTCCTTGCTGGGAATAGTAGGTGACGGCGTCAAGAAGGAATTTCTGACGACGTCAAGAGTAATTTCCATGACGACCCAGTACAGAATTGAAGGCGTCACGAAGTAGGGCGTCAAGAGTAAAATGCATGACGGCCTGGAAACACATAACACATGACGGCGTCAAAAGTTGATCAAGGCAGTCCGAGAAGTATTTTGGCGGCGAGATGACGGCGTCACCGATTTTGTCTTGACGCCGTCAGACCCTATTTCCTATATATAGTTTTCTAATTTTTTCACATAAAAGAGAGAAGTTTTGGAGAAACCCTAAGGCCGAACTTAGTACGAATTTTATAGGTTTTTCAAGGGTTCTCAGCCCTTGAACCCTTTCATGTGTAATTGAGACAAGTATTCTTTTAATTCAATCAATATGTCTATGTGTTGGTTGTCTATATCTTGTTCTTGTCTTAATTCCATCATGCTAGGCTAGATTTATCTTGTGTTTGCTTGGATCTAATGAAACCTAGATGTTAATTATGTGTTGATTACTTGTTTATGGTTGTATTGGATGAATGATTTCGATGTTAGGCTTAAGAAAACTGGCAGATCTCCATATGGTAACATGCTTGAACGTCTTAAGAAACATGAACTGACGTGCACTAGGTTTTATTGGTTATATTTAATGCATGAGTAAATTCTAATGATCCCATGTTAGGAGCTTCTTAGCTGGCTCAACATAGGAGTGAAGTAGGCACTCATAGGATTGGGGAATTAAGTGCGCCACCCCATGAATGGTATTAAGGAATACAATCCATCATCCACGAACTCTTTGAATCTATCCCATGCTTCACTGAATGTTTCACCAGGTCTTTGTGAAAACTTGGTGATTTCATTTCTAAGATAGGCAGTTTTGGATGGTGGATAGAATTCATTCACAAATTTCTTAACTAAATCTTCCCATGTGTCTATGGAACGAGAGGGTTGTTTTTCTAGCCAGACTCTGGCTGCCCCCTCAAGAGAAAATGGAAAAAGTAGTAGTTTAATAGCCTCTGGCGGGACATTCTTATATTTGATGGTAGATGTAATCTTGTTAAACCATCGTATATGCGAATGAGGATCGTCCCTTTCGAAACCATAGAACTGATTAGAAGTTACCAGATTAAGTAATCCGGTTTTTAATTCGAAATTGTCAGATACTATGGCGGGTACAATAATAGCATCTCCATAACCCTCGATGGGTGCCTGGAGAAGCTCGGACATTGGGCGGTCTTCTGCCATAATGACTGAAGATTCAGGTTCAGTCTGAATTTCAGGCTCAATTTTTGGGGCAGAATGTTTTTGGGTACGTCTTCGAGGAATTGTGACAAGCTCGCGGTGAGGACTTGTAGACCTAGAAGAACGAGTGCGCATGCACTGGAATAAAGAAAAAGAAAATCTTTTTGGTTTTTTTTTTTATATAAATATGAACAGAGATGGTAAATTTACAATGAGTGTATATTCAGAACCACGTATGCTTCCAAATTCGTAGTACGCAGCACACCTCCCCGGCAGCGGCGCCAAAATTTTGATCAGTGCTAAACAGTCAGATTATTATTAACCAAGTTTAAATGGTCAACAAGTCAAAAACAGCTTAGACTAATGCTCCGTGGAGTACAAGGTATCCGCGGGTCGTTAATCCCAACGAGGTATGAAATCTGTAATAAAACAGAATTTGGGAACGGGTGATTATGAACAGGAACAGGTTAGAATGGTTTATGTTACTAATTTAAATAATGAACACTTTAAACAATACATTTAAACAGTTATGTAAACTAAAAACGTTTACAACTTAAAAACTATCGTTTACGTACGGGGAAAAAGGTGAGTTTTAATGTAAATTAAACTACAGGGGGTAAAATTGAAAATTCTACAAACTTAAACTTAAAAGAAAATTTAATTTAAAAAGAAAATTATTTTTTAGATTATTTTGTTATTTAATATTAATTATTTAAATAAAAACTATTTAACTATTTAATTAAAACTATTTTGAATTAAACTAAAAATAATAAGGACTATAAATTAAACTAAAAACTTAACAAAACTATTTTATAAATTTTAAAATGAACTTGAAGAAAGTATAAAAAATTAAAAATAAATATTTTTGTCTTTTTATGATTTTCTTTTAATTAAATACTAATTATCTTAATTAAACTATTTAAACTATTTTAAATTACTAATAATACTAAAATGACTTAGAAAATTATGGAAAAAATTACAAATCTAATTAACCATCACGGGAATCCTAAAAAATTATAAAAAGTTTATTTTATATATTTCTACACTATTTTACTAATTATTATTCTAATTATTAATTAATTACCAATTAAACTATTTAAATTATGAAAACTAGTAAATGAACAGTAAAAATTACAAGAAAATTTCTAAAATTATTTTATGACTTATCAAAGCTAGGAAAAATATAAAAGCTAGATATTACCTTATAAAAATTAATTATGCTATTTATAACTTAATTATTGATTAATTATTAATAAAACTAATTTAAATCTAATAAATACCAAATGACAAAATAAAAATCTAAGAAATTTATTAAAATTACTTTAACATAAAAGGTAATTAATAAAAATATAAAATTACAACTTACTTAATAAAAATCTAAAAATGAAAATTAAAATTAAATTATATTAAATAGAAACTATCACTTATTTTTATATTGGTTTTTATTTGATTTTTCTTTTATAAATATATATTATACCTAAAAATAGACAACTTTTGTAAAAACAATTATTTTATAAGCTAAAATTAAGCTGTGTGGAAGCTTATTACATCCAGAGTTGACTTTGTTTGACCAAAGTAGCAAATAAGCTCAAATGAACTTGTGTGGGACCCACTATGGTATATTCTGGTTTCAATAAGTAATTGTGACAAGATTAAGCTAGAATAAATACTTAAGGTTCACAGAATAAGCAATAAGCACCTAAATAAGCACTTGACTATTTAAGCTCAACTCAGAAAATGGGACAACCTTAAGGGTTTGATTCAGGTGGGGTCCACAAGGATTTAGGTCAAACCTATGGTCAAATATCAAAGGCTGGTAGGAGGGGGGTTGGGAGAACCTAAGTTTATGGTGTGGGGACCACTGTGGTGACCACAATGAACCACCAAAGGTGGTGGGTTGGCTGGGTGAACAACCAGTGTGTGCTGGTTGAGTGGGACAAGCTTCAAGCTATGAGCAGCCCTAACAAAAGGGCTTGTGAGTGAATAATGAAGCTTGAACTTGATTAAGGAGCTGCTTAGCTTCCAAAAGATCCAAAAATCACAAGCCAAAGCTCAGTGATGAGCTTATGATGAGCTTGTGAATATTGATGATTTCACTGAATGCTCAGTGAGTTGTTTATTTTGATGCACAAGATTAGGTAGGATAAGCAATTCAGATAAGCAGATATAAGCAGATAAGCACTTAGTTCAGATAACTAGCCACAAGGGCATCACAAACAACCAAAATTCAAAGATTTTTACTCACTAAACAAGCTTATGCAAGCTTGTGAGAGTGGGTATCAAAACTGTGTACAGGGGAAGTTTATGAAGAATCACCAAAAGTTAAGCACAAAATAAGCAGTAATATCAGCTAAATAAAAATCAATAAAAATAGTAACATGCAGATTAGCAACCAAACTTAATATTCCTACAAGCTCATGACCTAATATCAAATAATAAGCTCACACCAAAATTCCTAAGTTTATTCAAAAACTAGTATGACTGCAGATTTGACTTTTTTAATTAACAAATAAGTTGACTTAAGTGAGCTTGAATCTAAATTATATAACTGAGTATGTTATATTATGCTATGATAAGGCTAAATTAAGCTAGAGTTTCAACTTTTAAGCTAGATTGATGATTATAGAACTGATTACACTAGATAGTTAACAGATTAATTAGATTAAGGACTAATTTGACTTTTACTCTAATAAGACCTAGTTATGATGACTGATATGAGTTAAAGTGACCTAGATAAACATGCAGCAACAAGATTTTAGAACAATAACAGGCATTAATTCACAAAAGCAGCTTGATCCAAACACCCTATAGCAAGGTTGTTTTCTAGATTAGTGTTGCACAATGACAGATTAAACCATGAAACTGATTCCTACACTTGATTATGATGTTATAAAGATCAAATCAACACAAATAACACAGATTTAACAATAATTACTAAGATTCACACTTAAGCTATTTTGACTGTTTAATATTACAACTAGCAACTATGTATTTTAATTAACAACCTACCAATTAAACTCTATATTATCATTAACCACTACCAACTAAGCATGAAACAGAAAGATTGAACTAAAATAATAACAACTACAGAAAATGCCAAAAATCAAGAAATTAGCTTACAACTTGAATCCAGGGCACAACTGAAAACCAAGAACATAGAACCAATCCTATATGCTTACCACTAAGCTCTAA
Source organism: Artemisia argyi (assembly GCA_030686995.1). Lineage (NCBI taxonomy): Eukaryota > Viridiplantae > Streptophyta > Magnoliopsida > Asterales > Asteraceae > Artemisia > Artemisia argyi. The sequence goes on along the minus strand of JARVZY010003063.1, from coordinate 136,880 downwards.
TACCAAAGCAATCCAGAATAGCTTTGCTCCAAGCTTCTTCACAGATTTCTTTCTAGTTTATTATTTTTTTTTTATGTTTATTATTTTATGAAATTGAAAATGCAGTGAAAACTTGGATTTCTTAAACAAAGACTTATATTAATTGAAATGGACAAAGTACAATACTCAGAAACTGAAACTTGAAATGAAATTGTAAACTACAATTTTTAACGACATACATGAAATTAAAATTAAACTACTACTTTCTATATTCTGCTTCTTGTTGCTTTTATAGACTTCCATCTTGATCCATGTGGCTTGCTGAGCATATCCCACCACTTTTTAGCCTTATTACGTGTCCAATTGATCATGATTGTTTAAACTCACTTTTGGCGCCAAAAGTAGTTTAGGTGGCCTGGGGTAATTTCAGTGCAATTAATGCACTTTGGAAGGATGTGGGAGGTATAATGAACAATTTGGGAAGGCTAGGGGTGTGGTGGATGGTTGATGTGATGGTTGCAGGTTGTAGGGGACAAGGTGGGTTGTAGGGGTGCCACATGGTAACTTCTGGGCAAACCTATGGATGTGGGTTATGTTGTGGGAGTGAGAGGTTAGGGTTGAGGTGGAAATGGTGTAAGGTAGAGGTGGAAGATGGAGGAGAGTAGCAGGGAAGCAGGTGGGAGGTTGGGGGTGATGGAAGGTCAACGCGGGTCAAAGACCCGTGTATTATTTAATATGGGAATGGATTGGGCTTTTAGGGGGTTTGGGCCCAAGGATTAAAACTGGACCAGGCTTATGGTTGTATTGGATTTGGAATTGGATTTTTGATCCGTATGGTTTGTATAAAATTTAGCCCAAGGACTAAACTTGTAAAATCTGATTTCCAGGGACCAAACTTGTCACTTTTCCAAAATATATCACAAAGGACCTTTCTTGCCATTTAAAAATATTATAAGGACCTTTTTATTATTTTTCCAAATTTAAAAGTAACCGGGGACCAATTTTGTCATTTTCCAAATTGCAGGGACTTGTTTTGTAATTTCATTGAATTTATCATTTAGGGGTCAAATTTATCAAGTTGTGAATTACCAAGGACCCTTTGATGATAAAATTCCATTTTTGAACACTGAGGGGTATTTTTTGTCAATATTGAAACTGCAGGGACCTGTTTTGCCATTTTTGATATTTTGAACTTCCAAGGGTAAAAATTGTTATTTCATGATTCCTGAGGACTTTTATTGATTTTTCTTTAAAATAAATCATCCAGGGACCATTTCTGACATTTCTTGAAAGTTCAGGGACTGATTTTGACAATTTGGTAAACTTTGGCCGTTTTTCCCTGTTTTTAGTTATTTTATGTTTGAAACATATAAAAACAACTTCTAAGGATATTTGTAGTATTTTGTGGTGTTTCTGAGTGTTTTTACATATTTTTGTTGTTCAGATTTGACAGAAATGATGAGTTTTTATGAACTCGTCACAACTATAACAAGTAATTAACGTGTAAAAGATATCTAGGGAGTAGTGAAATCTAAGTAAACACAACTTCTCCACTTATTGCTCACAACCTTAGTTTAATTTAGTTTATTTTCATTTCTAGTATTTTATTTTGATTGCATCTTTAGTATTGGGTTAGTTGACTAGCAACTAATTCCGCCCAAATCCTTTAAACCCGAGATTTTTACTTGCTTTCTAAAAAATATAAAAATACAAAAATAATCATCCCTCGTCTTTAGAACTAGTATTTAGGTTTTCTAATCCTAGCGACACTATTCCTAGCTGAACGATCAATCCCCCGGTACTTGTCACTATACTATACTACAACGATCAGGTACACTGCCTGGTGGGGGTTGTAAGCTTCTCAAGATCCCTTGAGAGGTAAAGCCTGGTGCGATTCCCACGTATCAAGTTTTTGGCGCCGCTGCCGGGGAATAGTTATTGTCTAGGTTAGAATTTCTTTTTATTAGGTCTACTTGCTAGATTCCTTTCTAGTAAGATTTTATTTTTATTAGGATTTCTTTAGTCTATCTTTTTCTTTGTGTGTTTGTTCGTAATTTCCATTGACTCTTCCGTTCACCATTATGGAGTACCCGAATCCACCATACCACCAACCACAAAGGCCATTCTACCCAATTAACATCTCGAATTTCAAACAATATCGAGATGAACCCATATATGATGCATGGACTCGTTTTAAAAATTTACTCCGAAAATTCCCTCATCATAGTTTCGCTTTAGCATCCCTAACCCGAACCTTTTACTATCGTGTTGGCCAATATGACCAAATGCGGATTGAGGATTTTGCCAATGGGAACTTTAGGGAATTAAGTGCTGAAGAAGCATGGGATACCATAGAAGATTGTGCCCAATATTATTATAGGGTAGACAACCCAACAAACGTTAGTACAAGTCAATTGAATATAAATTTCCAGGATCATGAAACAAGTTTGTTTGGGGATGAATATATTAGTGTTGAGATACCTAAGTGGTTGTCATGTAATGCCATAGTACAAAACAAACACATAGGTAATCTAGATAAAATGGAGGATGAGGTAAGTAACGTAAGCCCATCAAGTACCCCACAAGTCCTACCATCATTTGAGGCATATACACCGCCCGTGACTTACCCGGAAAAAGTAGAGGAGATAATAGGAACCCCAATAGAGGTAGAGCCCTTGGACCAAACGCAACTAGAAGAAATAGTTTTGAATACTTGTAGTCATAACCTTTCTTTTAGTTCTATGGAAGTTCCTAGTTTTGATGAACCGGAGCCTCAACCAAAGCCGTTACATAATCTTCCATCTTGAGATGTGAATTTAGGTATTGAAAAAGGCCCCGATCCACCCATCAAACCATATAGTCCGGGTAGTCTTGGGATAAAGGTAGTGGACTCTAAGCCTTCTAGAGAGGAAGCCAATATAGGAGTGGAAAATGACCTTACATGCTTACATCACCCATTTATGATTGACCGCAAGAAACATTATGGGTTTAAACCGGGTTTATTAGGTCAAGATGGATCCCCAACTAGTAGTCTCTTGAAGTTGATAGAAAATGATCCCTTTCTAGGAGAAAATCTTAATCCACCCATTAACCCGATTGAATTTGGTAAGGTTATGATGATAGGAGCACACCCCTTTGAGCATATAATTCATCCACCATACGTTCCTCACAAGGCATATTTCCACCCTAAGGGTGTGTATCGCTACTTCCACCCGCATTTAATCCTAAGTGTAGGGAAAACTTCCCCTATTTCCGTTAAGTAAGGGTAGAGTCAGGCTCGTGACTCGAACAAAAACAAGCGCTTCTTGGGAGGCAACCCATGTTTTGTGTGATTTTTATTTTGTTTGTTTGTTATTTGCTTCCGTATGCATGCTTTATTTTTATTGTTGGTAGATCATGTTTCTTAATTAAATAGTGGAAATACTTTACTTTGTTGTTTTGGCCTAGTCTTAACTCCACCTTAAAGTATTTTTGCAAAAGATAAGTATAAGGGGAAACCCCAAATATGTTTTTAAGAAACAAACCGATCATGATTCTCCACAATATTAAATGAACATGTATATTTGTATTTGTTAGAGTCAAATGCTTGTATTGAGTCATAATGAAGTTTTGCAGGATTTTCCAGGAAGTGAGACCAAGTTTTTCTAGAAATTTTCCGGAAACTTAACATAAGAATTTCTGCAGGTCACTTCTGACGGCGTCACGAGTTAACTCTTGACGGCGTCACATGTAAAAATCTGGAAATTTTACCGGTTTTGTTTTTCTAACGAAGTCTTATGGTTTTTGTGAATTATTAAGTTTTATAATCTCCAGGAAATCTGCAAACTTCATTCCACAAGCATTATATCTTATTTTGTTTTCTAGGATTTAGTAACTTATAAAGGTTGCCGCCGATTTTATGTGAGGTTGTCTTGTCTATTTTCTCAGGATTTACAGGTTACGTATGACAAGAAGATGATTTATATTCTGGAAGGGAAGCTTTGATTGTTCATTTTCTTGGAGGAAGATTTAACCTGGCCACCTTATTATCCATACCGAGCGAATCAGGGGAGTATTTGATTTCATTCGTTTTACTTTTTCACTTTTACATTCTTTACTTGAACATTGGGGACAATGTTCATCTTAAGTGTAAGGGGAGGGTAAAATGATGATACCTTACATGTACACTTTCGCTTGAGTTTGTTTTGTTTGATAGTAGATGTGTAATAAAACTATGAGAAATACTTGTTAGTGCAATTTTAGCGCCAAATTTAAAATTTTTTACAACATTTAGGAATGAAACTTTAGCCATAGCAAGCGTCTCATGGATAGGAGATTGTATGACTAGCACATAACCGTACTTTCAGAAAAATTTTCCACCCAAATATGTGAGGTTCGCCTTTAGATTTGATAGGAAAAGCATTTACTATTAGTGCTTATGAGTGTACCGGTAGCATTTAGATTCTAGAACTTGAGTTAGTGATGCATCCTGAGACCGCTAGTGAGACTACATTCGTGTAGTAGGATTTACTACATGATAAGAGGCATTAGGATCACCCTTGTGTTAAACCCGTATCATGATTACTTGACCATTTAAGTCATATTACTTGGCTAGTTAAGTCAACTAATTTTTCCCACACCCTTAGCGTTGTACTCATTCTTAGTACACGAAACCCCTAGTACACCCCTCTGAGCCTATCTTTTCGTTTCTAACTTTAAGCATCTTACTTAAAGGAAGAATTTGTTACACCCCACTTAAATGTACACCCAAATCGCCTTAGCCTTCCGTGTATGCGCTCATTTTTAGTGCATTATTGTTATTTGTTAAACCCTAAGTTAATTATCTAATTGATTACATGGTTGCTAAGTCGAGTCATATCCTTGTACATATTGTTTTGGGACGATTGGGACTCATGGGTAAAAGTACTTATTTATGGAGTAATGGGGAAGAACATCATCTATTACCCCCATATGTGCGTTAATCTGAAAAGTGCTCCAAGTGTTTTGATTTTCTTAATTCGAGTCATTAGATTAGTTTATTGTAAAGTATGTAAAGATTCAAGTGTAAGGGGAACGTTTATTCCCTATGATGTATTATTTTGGATGATAGGGTAAGAGTGTATGCACAAAAAAAAAAAAAAAAAAAAAAAAAAAAAAAAAAAAAAAAAAATTTGAAAAAACAAGAAAAAGAAAAAAAAAAATAGAAAAAGGAAAAGAGAAAAAACATATGGACTACCATCCCGTTTCATTCTATGTTCATTTTTATGTTTTTGTTATTTTTCATTTATTAGCTTAAGTCGAGTCTAGTATTGGCTTAGCAACGCCATATTGTACATGTAATTAACCAAGATTGTTAACTCGCCACCAGTAAAAACTTCCTTTATCCAACAAAACCGTGTATTTCATATCCCTACACCTAACGTTACAACCCTTTAAAAGACCTCTTTGATAGTTTATCCTAGGTGCTTACGCCATGTGGTGGAGGTTTGATCCTTTCCCAAGCCTATGGTAATCTATTTTGCTATGACAGGTAGTGAGAGATATCTTCCGTTTCCATATGTAATTTATACTTTATTACACCTGAGAGATGTGAGTATCTAAACACTATTTGTGAGGTGCTTGTGTATAACCTCCGTGCTTGTCTATTGGTTTTTAGTGGAACGATTATTTGTTGTAATTACTTTTATATTAGTGTTAAATGACCCTTAACTTGTATTTTGAGTAGAATAAAAGCGCATTTGCTTGAGGACAAGCAACTCTCAAGTGTAAGGGTATATGATGAGGCAAAAAATGAACCACTTTTAGAGGGTCATTTAAGCCCGGAATTGAATTTATTTGATCAAATATTGCCCTAAATCGTTCCTTTTGTGATTTTAGGTACTTTGGGAGAGAAATCTGGAAAAGGAAGCATTTCGGACGTTTTTGGAGCATAAAAGTGAAGAAAACGCAAAAGTCTTAATTTTCCTTGCTAGGAACAGTAGGTGACGGCGTCAAGAAGGAATTTCTGACGGCGTCAAGAGTAATTTCCATGACGACCCAGTACAGAATTGAAGGCGTCACGAAGTAGGGCGTCAAGAGTAAAATGCATGACGGCCTAGAAACACATAACACATGACGGCGTCAAAAGTAGATCAAGGCAGTCCGAGAAGTATTTTGGCGGCGAGATGACGGCGTCACCGATTTTGTCTTGACGCCGTCAGACCCTATTTCCTATATATAGTTTTCTAATTTTTTCACATAAAAGAGAGAAGTTTTGGAGAAACCCTAAGGCCGAACTTAGTACGAATTTTACAGGTTTTTCAAGGGTTCTCAGCCCTTGAACCCTTTCATGTGTAATTGAGATAAGTATTCTTTTAATTCAATCAATATGTCTATGTGTTGGTTGTCTATATCTTGTTCTTGTCTTAATTCCATCATGCTAGGCTAGATCTATCTTGTGTTTGCTTGGATCTAATGAAACCTAGATGTTAATTATGTGTTGATTACTTGTTTATGGTTGTATTGGATGAATGATTTCGATGTTAGGCTTAAGAAAACTGGCAGATCTCCATATGGTAACATGCTTGAACGTCTTAAGAAACATGAACTGACGTGCACTAGGTTTTATTGGTTGTATTTAATGCATCAGTAAATTCTAATGATCCCATGTTAGGAGCTTCTTAGCCGGCTCGACATAGGAGTGAAGTAGGCACTCATAGGATTGGGGAATTAAGTGCGCCACCCCATGAATGGTATTAAGGAATACAATCTGTCATCCACGCAACTATAACAAGTAATTAACGTGTAAAAGATATCTAGGAAGTAGTGAAATCTAAGTAAACACAACTTCTCCACTTATTGCTCACAACCTTAGTTTAATTTAGTTTATTTTCATTTCTAGTATTTTATTTTGATTGCATCTTTAGTATTGGGTTAGTTGACTAGCAACTAATTCCGCCCAAATCCTTTAAACCCGAGATTTTTACTTGCTTTCTAAAAAATATAAAAATACAAAAATAATCATCCCTCGTCTTTAGAACTAGTATTTAGGTTTTCTAATCCTAGCGACATTATTCCTAGCTGAACGATCAATCCCCCGGTACTTGTCACTATACTATACTACAACGATCAGGTACACTGCCTGGTGGGGGTTGTAAGCTTCTCAAGATCCCTTGAGAGGTAAAGCCTGGTGTGATTCCCACGTATCAAATGTAAACCTTAAAACCCCGCGTGGTTGAATTTTTTTCTTTTGATTACTTTATCTCGTTCTTTTATGTCTTGTGTTGGATACTAATCCCCGTAGCACCCCGAAAGCTTGTTGAGTCTTCCGCTGTACCAAATTTTGGGGGTGTTACAGAACGTGTCCCCCGATCCATTTAGTTAGGACGGAACATGTCCACTTATCAAATTCTTTCATTAATTGAGTCGCATGCACGAGCAACAGGATAAACATCCTCCCAATTAAATTCCCACACAAATTTCACCACTTAGGTACAGTTCTACCCTTCTCATCTCAGGTACAGTTCTACCCTCGATTCCCACACAGTTTTCATCACACAATAATCACTTAGCATGCAAACATATATAATAACACTCGCAAGTCCATGCATTTAAAACACATAATCACAGTAACTTTAACACAAGCATCATTTCCATCTCAAGTTTGACTATGAACTCACCTCAACTTTGCAGCTTCCAACAAACACAAATCACAATCTATACAACACAAACAAGTTTACGTTACACGCGGTCAAGCTATAAGCTATAACCCATGTAATACTCATATGATTGATGTCTAAGACTCATATGACCCACCATGGATCTCCTAGACACCATACTAACCACTACCATAACTTAATACTCACTAAATCCCTTGCACTCTTAAAATCAGAAAACGCAGAATTTTTGGGTACATTCGCCCACATAAAATCACCACAAATAAAGCTCAACAACTCACACCAAAAATTCACCATGGTCTCTCATAAGCATAGAAGCTAATCTCAGAAGGCCATGGACCAATAACACACACAAATTCTCTAAAGAAAATCAAACTTGTCAACTACTCAAATTCGGATCTGAACGCACACCAAAAAGTTTTGATTTACATAAAATACTTCCACAAGTTTTTATTGCGAATCCTTTTCGTGGTAGTCTAATATAACCTAATATTTAATTATTCTAGAAGGCCTAGTCAAAATACCACTTTCACCACCACAAAACACCCTCAAACTTTTACCCAAAATCTGTCCCGATTTGACAGCTTTGACACCTTAACAAAGAAAAATCAAAAGACTGACTTCCCGACCTTAAAATCGATCGTGGCTAGACTTTTTGGAAAGCTCTTTCATTATACTTCAATTTAGACCTAAAATTCGTGACTTAACTCTTCACCATCTGTAATTTACACTCACATATTTACAGCCATAGTTTTCTGTCCAAACCCTAACACATAATCTAACGCGTTTAACACTCAATCCACTTAACCATTAACCATATTATTGACATCTAATCATCCTAACCTGTTTTACTTCATTAATTTACAGAAGTATATAAACCCTAACTCCATCATAATTGTTGATCCCATTTGAGCTAATACGATCTTATATAGAAGTTAACTAAAACAAATACTCAAGCTTAAACGCGGAATATAAAAGCTTAACTTAAGAAGATTTAGAATTCTCTTTCAACACTTCAATATTATTAATACGAGCACTCAATAATGCTAGGGTTTTACAACCTTGAAGTGAATAATAATACGTACGTAATCTAACCCTAGGATCCTCCTTTTATAGGACAAGGAGTCCTACTAGGTTTACAATACCTTTCTCTACAAGATAAGAATAATCTAAATAGATAAACTATACAAAAAATCTATTCTATAATTATCCTATCGTATACAATGTTAATCCATTCAGCAGTAGTTTCACCAAGCAGCAGATTGTCTTCAGCAGCAGAGTCATTAACACCAGCAGCAGTTTCATTGTAGCAGCAGTATTACTCAGCAGCAGAGTCTCATAGCAGCAGTGTCACTTGGTCAAACCCAACAATCCTCCCCTAAACTTAATATTTATTTCTAAATATTCAAGTTTCTTCAAAGCTCAAATTATTACTAGGAGGATGCTTCCAAACACTTCATCCCTTGAGAATTCATCTGATCAAATATCTTCTTATACTTTTTTAGCAAATCAAATGCTTGATCATCAGAATCATAGTCTTTCTGCAGCTTAAGTGTTCTATCACTATTAACCATCTGATTAACAACATTCCAGTATCTTACCACTGGATAATCCTTTTCAGCTAACATATACAAAGTAATTGGTCCAAGAGTTAACATATGAACTCCAGAATCTTGAAAAAGTCTCCATCTTCTTACCTTGTAATCAGCTATCTCTGTCCATTCAGAGTCATCCATTGAAGGTTCAAACATAAGTTTAAGAGCTCTCCACAAAACATTATCTGAAGAAGTTAAGACATGATCAATTTTATCTGTCTCATACTTTTTACCATCAAATTTCTTAGCTCCAAACTTTGCCTTGTATAACTTCCAAAAGTCTTCAACATCCTCTCTATCAAAGTAATGTAACATTTGTTGAAATCTGAGAAATCTGTGAGACTTACCATCAGATCTCTGGACATCATGAAATGTTCCAATATTAGTATTATACCCTGTAGTTACTTTGACAATTGGATATTTGACTCCTAATGGTTTAGCATCCACAACTTCAGGATCTTCCATTTTGCCAACCACAGTATACGCCTTCAATCTTTCTTTAAGATGCTCAGCAGGAATGTGATCAAAATCATGTTGAAACATATCTCCTTCTGGCATTGAACTGCTTCCTTCTCCAATCTTTCTCTTCTTCTTGACAATTGATTTTTGAACAACACCTTTTCTTTTATCACCTTGCTCAGAAAAAGTAATCTTTGTTGCATCACTTTCAAGCTTTTCAACATTAACTTCTTGAATCTGCTCTGCTTCAGCTATCTTCTCAGGCACCAACTTCTTGTTCATTTGAGCAATTTGCTCCAAGTCCTCAGCACATCCCATATTATAAAAAGTATCTGTTCTCTTCTTTGTTTGTTGATACAAATCAAAAACTTCTTTGTCAGAATAAGCTTTCAACTACACCAATGTCCATCCACCCATATTCTTTAGATACCTTTCATATTCTTTCCTTTGCTGTTTAACAGTTGGACCTTTAAATACTTTAACCTTTCCTCTAGCAGCAGCATTCTCTTTTCTCTTCTTAGAAGCAAATTCACTATACCAAGATTGCACATTAAAATTTGGAACTTCATTTTCTTCAATCTTGATAAGCTTATTTAGTTCAATATCAGCAACAATTCTAATCTTTTCATCATCCCATTCATCATACATTCTTAAGCCTTCAGCCTCCTTCTCAGCCAGCTGTTGATCTTCCAAGTTAATCAACTCTTGTGCTTTAATAGCAGCAGCTTCATCATGTTCAACTTGCAATGGCTTAGGCCAAGAATCAAAAGGTACATCAGTAAAATCAACCCCTTTATATATCCACCTCTGAACATCAACTTGCTTGCCTTTACCCTTATCTGTAGAAAATGATGTGATTGTCTTCTTTTGAGTAGCAGCAGGTTCTCTTATTGTTATTCCTTTTTGAGGTTTTCTTGTTGCTGATGTTGTGTTTGTTGTTGTGACAGGTTGTAATAATGATTGAGTTGGTAATTGTGGTGTAAGGGTGTCAGCAGTAGTCTTCTTACTTAGCAAGACCATTGCCTCTGCAGCAGCATTGTCCATAGATCCAGCAGCAGAGTCTTGAACTTCAGCAGTATTCACTATTCCACTAGCAGCAGAATCAGAATAATTCTTAGCAGCAGAATTATGAACAGCAGTAGAGTCAGCAATAGCAGCATTTTCCACTGAATCTTCCAAAGTCTTTAACACATTACCCATCAACCCTGTTGCCTTCACTAGTTGCTCAGACTCCAAAGTTTTAAGAGTATCTACCACCTTTTCTTGTGCAGCAACCACCTTTTCCATACCAACTTCATTCCCAGACTTATCAGCAACCACAAGGTCTTCATCATTCTGAGAACTATCCACATCCATGTCTTCAATCACTGGAACCTCCCCTGAATCCATGACAATCTCTTTCCTCCCCTGTTTGGAAGCATCCTCTTCCAAATGAGTAGATGGTTCAGAAGAACTTACAACCTGAGTAGTCCCCACTTTCTTCAATCTTTTCAATGAGGTTGAAGATCTTGATTTCTTGAAGCTCTTAATCTGTTTTCGCATTTTGATGATAACCTTGGCTTGACCAGCAACAACATCAGATAGATTAAGAACCTTCTCTTCCAAAGATTTACATTTCAACCCCAAAGTGGTACAAGTATCCGTCAATTCTTTTATAAGTTGCATTGTAGTCTCATCACTTCGACCTGTATTACCTGGTCCGAGAGGTGAATCACTGACATTGTCATCATGTACAAGTGGATCCGTCAATTCATGAGTCACTGGCCTGTCCTCATCACTTCGACCTGTGTAACCTGGTCCGAGAGGTGAATCGTGGGACAAAAACTCAGTATCAAACCTAGCTTGATCATCTGAGCCCCCTATGTTTTCCATTTGGCTAGGGTTACCATCCTGAGAAGCAAACTCATAAGAGTCCTTTTCTCTAGATGTTGCCTTGGTTTGGGTCTTAATGATGTTATCACTATCCTGCTCTGCTGCTAAGCTAGAAGCAGTAGTGACAGCCCTTGCCAACATGTCCTCTCCATCACCTAGGACAGCCTCATCTGGTACAGCCATACTAACACTATCCTGAGGTAGATTAGTGTTCTTTTTGGTTTTCCTACGGGAATATTGCTTTGTAGGTTGTGTAACAGATGTAGTAACATTGGGTGTGTGATGGGAATCAGTGGGATTTCCTGATCCTTCACCCTGGTTGTTGTGCACAATTTGTTCCATAAAAGAAGTCAGATTTGTATGTGCACCAGAAAAACCTTTGCCATGCTTAATCAAAAAGGTAAAAGTCCTTGAAGCCAATTTTGGAGCATCATATTCAGCAGTATGACTTCTTGGTTTAGAAATTTGGTTTTCAATAAAGATTTGAAGAAATCTTGGATATAGCAAATAAGAACCATCTTCAACACCTTTAAACAACCCAGCCAATATCATTTTTGAAAAATTAAATGGTTGACCTTTGCACAGACATATCATTGCAGAAGCAATGGTAGTATTGAACTCATGCCACCCAGATGTTTTAGGACTCAAACAATGAAGGAATAGATGTATCAAAAACTTGTATTGAGGACAGAGGAGAGCTTTTTGAAATTTTAAATTGTTATGTTTCCCCTCATATCCCAATTCTTTTAAACCAGCAAAAATAGCATCATTGTTAAGACAAGTGGTCTCTGTCTCATCATCTAAGAGAAGAGATTCCCTTATAGATGATTCAGTTACACGAATCTTTTCCCCATCTACAAAAGCACTGACATGTTTTTCCCCATTCATAGTTTTGATTTTGGCAGTAGACCAAAACTGTTTGATGTAGGAAACAAATATAGTAGGGTTCACAGTGAGTGCATACCTAAGAGAAGTAGCATTCAAAAACTTTACCATGTCTGTGAAACCTTCAGGAACTAATTCTTCATTCAAAACGATCACACTATTATGTTGCTCAACCCAGGTACGTGATAGCTCCATGAATTAGGTTTAGAGAATTTGGGGATTTGTGATTATTGGAATGATTAGGTGTAAGGGTTTGTGATAACTTCAATTGAGAACATATGAAAACCAATTATGAAGTTCAATTAGGTTTTAAACTGATGGATGAAAGTTACACATACCACCCTCTTACTTACAACAATAGCAGCAGAACCGTATCATTTACAACTAGCAGCAGAATGATAAACCTAGCAGTAGAGTGAACTGGAGCCAGCAGCAGAGTTGACTATAGACCTTGGTCAACTATGCATAACAATTAATGCACATATCACTCCGTAATCTCTATAAAACCGGCAAGATATTTTCCCCAAATTACGCAATCAAACCCTAATTACTTTCAAAAACGCCACATTCACAATCAATACTATCCATCTTTACAATCAAATCATCACACAATGAAATCAACACCCGAAATAATCAATATCTCTTCTGATTCATCATCAGAGGATGAATCCTCAATGGAACCCTTTGTTCCACCCTTTCGTCCTCCACGATTTGGTTGTAGAACCAAAGAACAAGCACGCAAGAGGAAGCATGATCTTCCTGTGTTCAAAGATCTTCTCAACCTAAATCAGACTCCAAGCACCTCAAGAGGTAAACAACCTATGTCCCCTGAGGTTCCAGCATCATCAGAATCATCAGAAGACCAAGCTTGGGTCCCTGTGCAACCACCTCCTCCAGTGCATCATTATCAATCTCCCTTCATCTTCACATCATCAGATGAAGAAGAGGAAGAACCAGCAATCAATCCACCTGCCACACCTGAGAGGCCACAATCTTCAAGGCCGAGGCCACAATCTTCAAGGGCGAGGCCACAACCATCACCTGGTCTTTCTCTTGGACCATCAAGACAAAACCCTCCTCTCCCAAAGGATAGAGAGATTGTGCTTGGGCTTCCTTGCCCTAGGAAGTGATGAAGATGTAGGTGTTAGGTTATGATGTCTGTTTTTGTGTTTTGTCTTTTGATGTTGAATCATTGTACTTTTCTGGAATGAATGAATGAACTTTCTTGTTTCAATTCTTGCAAATCACCATTCATATACCTGCAAAATGTTAGACCAAACACCACAAAGCAAACAACCAACATATGTACTAGCAGTAGAGTGAGAAAATCAATGAGCAGCATAGTACATTATATCTCAAACATAGACACATTAACAAGCAGCAGAATAACAAGCAGCACATGCATTACAAACTTTAACAAAAACAAAGAGATAAGTTTTTCAAAGATTAATCATACCAATGTTTGCAATTAAAAATTGAAACCTCCCCACATCAAACTGTTTAGTGAGAAGATCAGCAACATTGTTATCAGTATGAATTTTAACAATTTGAATCAACTTCTTTTCATAGCAATCCCTTATGAAGTGATGCCTTATCTCTATATGTTTTGTTTTAGAATGAAACACAGGATTTTTAATTATGCAAAGTGTGCTGTTGTTATCAATATGGATTTTAGTATTCATTAAATTGTACCCATAATCCAATAATTGATTCTGCATCCATAAGACCTGTCCACAACAACTTGAAGCAGCCACATACTCAGCTTCTGTTGTTGAATTTGCCACCACTGTTTGCTTCTTGCATTGCCATGACACCAACCTGTTTCCAAGGAATTGACAACCCCCTGTTGTAGACTTTCTATCCAAAGAAGCTCCAGCATAATCACTATCTGAGTAGGATACCAGATCAAAAGGTGAATCCTTAGGATACCAAAGGCCCAATTTTGGTTGATGCCTTAGATATCTAAAAATTCTTTTCACTGCATTGAGATGTGATTCCTTGGGACACACTTGAAATCTTGCACAGGCACACACTGCAAACATAATATCAGGTCTTGATGCTGTAAGATACATCAATGATCCAATCATAGACCTGTACAAGTGTATATCCACTTCCTTTCCATGTTCATCCTTCAGCAATGGCTTATCTTTTTCCATGGTAGTCTTGGCAGGCTTAGCATCTTCAAATCCAAACTTCTTCAAAATATCATTGACATACTTATCCTGACTGATAAAGATGCCATTTTCTTTCTGTGTAACTTGCAGACCTAAGAAGAAAGTGAGTTCTCCCATTGAACTCATAGCAAACTTGTCCTTCATAAGCTTCTCAAAACTAATACACATAGCTTTGTTTGTAGACCCAAAGATGATGTCATCAACATAAATTTGAACCAGCAAAATATCATCTTTTTGTCTTTTGAGAAACAAGGTTTTATCAATCTTTCCCCTGCTGAACCCAGACTCTAGCAAGTAGGTTGACAAGGTGTCATACCAAGCTCTAGGAGCTTGATGTAGACCATACATTGCTTTATTTACCTTGTAGACTTTGTCAGGATGATCAGGGTCTTCAAAGCCTGGTGGTTGAGACACATAAACCTCTTCTGTAATGGTCCCATACAGAAAAGCACTTTTCACATCCATTTGATACACTACAAAATCTTTGTATGAAGCATAAGCCAAGAATAGTCTAATTGCTTCTATTCTTGCCACTGGAGCAAATACCTCATCATAATCAAGGCCTTCTTGTTGTGTGTATCCCTGTGCTACTAACCTTGCCTTATTTCTTATGACAATTCCTCTCTCATCTCTTTTGCATCTGAAAACCCATTTTGTGCCAATCACTCTTTTACCATTTGGCAATTCAACCAAAGTCCATACTTCTTGCAGCTTGAATTGTAAGAGCTCATCTTGCATTGCTTCTACCCAACTTGCTTCTTGTAAGGCTTTGTAAGTATTTTTGGGTTCAATTTGAGAAAGAAAACATGCAAACAGGCAATTTTGAAGATCTTTATGACTATTTCTTTGATGCAGAGATCTGGCAAAGAAACTTTGATGTTGAAGATCTTTCAAGGCTTTAGTCATCTGCCTAGTTTGAATAGATGAGTGTGGATCACTTAAGATTTGATCTTTTGGATGATCCTTGTGAATTCTTGTGGTAGGTGTAGGACTAACAGGAATATTGAGTTCCAAGTTAGTAACATCAGCAGCAGCTCCAAATAACTTACCATCAAGTGCATCATTGTCTGTGTCATAATAGATATTTTCAAGATCAGGCATATTTGGATCATCAGGATAGATAGTATCATCAATAGATCTACCCTGAGTGTCCAAATTAGGAGACAAAGAAGTAGCAGTAGAGTTAGTGGGCTTAGAAGCAGAATGTGGTGAAGCAGTAGTTGTATCTTTTGGCCTAGCAGTAGAGTCATCTGAATCCGCAGTAGAATCTTCTGGCTCAGCAGTAGAGTCTTTTGGCTCAGCAGTAGAGTCTTTTGGCTGTTTAGGAGAGACATCAACAACTACCTTGGGAACTTCAGGAGTTTCTTTTTCTGCTTCATTAGGTATGACAATACCTTCTTCAGTTTCCTTAGGTTTTTCATGAGAAGCAACATCATCTTGAGAGCTTTGTTTCTTCTGAAGAGGTACAAAGGTTGGACCAATCTTCAATTTCTCAATCACAACAAACTCTTCCTGTGGTTTATCAACACTGGCAATAACAGGAACATAGTTCATTGTTTTAGCAAGAATGTCGACATCAAATAACCATTCTGGTCCCTTCCCTGCAGAATTATATGTGTTTTCACTAAACTTGATATGCAGATTCTCCTCCACATGTTTGGTTCTTTTATTATATACCCTGAAGGCTTTACTATTAACAGAGTAACCAACCAAATTTCCTTCATCAGCTTTTTCATCAAATTTGCCTAGCTGGTCCTTTGTATTTAAGATAGTAACAGGACATCCAAATGGTTTGAGAAAATCAATCATTGGTTTCTTTCCATGAAATAGCTCATAAGGAGTTTTGTTATGAGGCTTGACTACCTTACTTCTGTTTTGCACAAAACATGCAGTATTCACAGCTTCAGCCCAAAAAGGTACAGGTAGTTTTGAATCAGATAGCATAGTTCTTGCAGCCTCAATGAGTGTCCTGTTTCTTCTTTCTGCAACACCATTTTGTTGTGGAGTTCTTGCTACACTGTACTGTCTAAGTATTCCTTTTCCCACACAAAATTGATTCATCTCACTGTTCTTGAACTCAGTACCATTGTCACATCTGATAATCTTCACCTTGTGATTGTGCAGGTTTTCAACTCTTGTAATGAAGGCTTTGAGTATTTCTGGGGTTTCATCTTTGGTTGCAAGAAAGAATACCCAAGTAAACCTGCTAAAGTCATCAGTGACAACAAGACAATATGACTTCTTATTCAGACTTTTTACAAATACAGGCCCAAATAAATCCATGTGTAGCAAGTGTAGTGGCACAGTATTTGTGTTTACTGTCTTGGACTTGAAAGAAACTCTGTGTTGTTTACCCTTTTGACATGCAACACAAGTTTCACAATTCTCAAAAATCTTTGTAGGCATACCCCTCACAAGATTTCCTTTCACCAATTTGTTCATAGTCTTGTAGTTCAGATGTCCCAATCTTCTATGCCATAATTTGGACTCATCAATGGTGGCCTTTGCAATTAGACAAGTCAGAGCCCTCTTAGGAATAATATTCTTAATATGGTCACTGTATATATTTTCCTTTCTAGGGACCTTCAGTAACACAGATTTGTCATCTGGTAATTGAAAATCAGGAGAAAGAATCATACACTCAGTGTCTGTAAAAAGAACAAAATTCTTTTTGTCACACATTTGTGAGACACTAAAAAGGTTAAACTTAAGTCCTTTCACAAGGAGCACCCTCTCAAAGTCCAAATTTCCAGTTCTCAGTGTTCCTATTCCAACAATCTTTCCACCTTTTGGATCATTCCCAAAAGCTACATAACCACCATCAAAAGCCTCAAGATTTTCAAGTTGAGACTCATCTCCTGTCATGTGTCCAGAACATCCACTGTCAACAATAACCATATCCTTAAGCTCATCCAGTAGATTGACCTGCACATGAAAAATAGAGAAATCAGTTTCTCTTTATGACCCAAGCCATTACTGACTTGGATCTGCCCTGTGCATCAGTATAATCAAATTTCTTTAAATCACTTGATGCACTGCTATTCTTGGAAACAGTATTTGAAACATTTGATTTTGGTTTCCAAGTCCAGCAAGCTGAGGCCTTAACAGCATAAAAGTGATTACCAACAACTGTATTTGGAAGATGTTTTGGCTCAGAAGTAAAAAATTTTGTACTAGCAGTAGTTTGCTTGCTAGCAGCAGAGTGCATACTAGCAGCAGAATGCTTACTAGCAGTAGAGCCACTAGTAAAACTAGTTGTTGATTTGAAAACACCATTTGGTTTAGCAGCATAAATAGATCTAGTAGCACCAGATCTCAACAAAACAGCTCTAGGAACCATGTTTCTATTTGGATGTGGGTGAGTTTGTTTTGTGACATATTTGTGATTCACCCTTGAATATTGATTCCAAACAGGTCTTTGGTGTTCAGGACATCTACCAATCAAGTGGTCAAAGCTACCACACTTATAACAAGCCTTCTTTTGTAATTCAAACTGGTTACCTAATCTCTGTGAAACTAGGTTGTTGAAGTTTCTTTGGTTACCTCTAGGCTTATTATCAAAACTTCTCAATTGTTCTCTAGGCACCTCATTGTACTCTACCATTCTCCTAGCAAGCTTATTTCCTAACACAGGCTTGACAAACTTGATCTGTTCTACCTTAGGTTTAACCTGAGTAGGAATCTCTTCCTTTTTAACTGTAAGTTTTGGTTGAACCTGTTCTTCTTCATTTTCACTATCAGAATACCAATCTTCTATAATAGGAGCTTCAGGAAATTTTCTAGCCTCTACCTTAGGTGTCTCATTAACACTTGTGCTACTTTCACCTACAGGTTTTTCAATATTCAGCTCACTAATGAAGGATAGTTCTTTTCCTGGTGGAGCAAAAGCACTTTTGGCTGGAGGAGCCACTTCATTATACCCAATTCCACTACCTTTTCTCATCAAATTATTCTCAATAGACTTATGAACTAGATCAGAAGCATATTGTTGTTTTTGTACTCTTACTACATGTTTATCTTTTTCAGCAAGAGCTTGTTCTTTTTCTTTTTCAGCTTCTTCTAGCTTATTTTTAAGAACTTCTACTTCACTATTTTTCTTAAAAATTTCTATATCTCTGAGATTAAGTTGTTCTACATATTCCTTTTCACACTCTTTGAGATATTCTAACCTTCTCTCAACATTTTGAATACCTACTTTATAACCTAAGTTATCAAGTTTTAGATGTTCAACTTCTTTATTTAAACTCTCATTCCTAGCCTTAAGAACTTCTATAGTGTCAGAACAAGATTTAAAAGAACATCCAGATGATTCAGAATCATTAAATACCTCAGAGTCAGAGCCTGATGATGAACCATATGCCATAAGTGCAAAGTTATGCACTTTGGGTTGAACAGCAGCAACCAAAGAGAAATTTGGTTCTTCTTCAGCCATATCACTCCAGTCATATTCTCCCAGCCCATCACAAGCTACCATTGCAGACTTTGATTCTTCAGTCTTCTTTGGAACTTCAGCATTCTTCTTTGGAGATCTACACTCTCTAGCAAAGTGTCCCTTCCTGTTGCAATTGTAGCATTCAATCTTAGACTTGTCAAACCCTGGACTCTCCTTAGCCTTGTATTTGACTTCTCTTCCAGTCTTTTTCCAGAACTTTCTTGCTCTTAAAGTCAACATTACCATTTGCCACTTGAGATCAATTTCTTCAAGATCATCTGGATCAATATGATCCAAATCTTGATTTATGACATGTGATCTTATGGTTGTAGTAAGCTCAGCCAAGAATGCACATAAAGCAACATCACTGGTAGAGATCTTGTCATTTGAACTAGCAGCAGATCCAGATCCATCAGCAGTAGATACTCCATAAGCAGTAGAGTGAGTATCTTGAGTCTCTTTGGATTTTGAAGACACAAAAGCAAGATTTTGTGTACTAGAAGATGAAGTAGAAGAAGTAGCCAATTCAGATTCATACACCCTTAAATTGTTATAAAGGCTCTCCAACTTCATTGTTTCAAAGTCAGGCTTATTCCTCCACACCACTGTGTGCATACTCCATTCAGGTGCAAGACTTCTTAGAAACTTGAGATTCACATCTTCCTGTGGAACAACATACCCAACAAGCTTTAGATGACTAACCAGTTGATTTAGCCTGTTGTATGTGCCAATTATCTTTTCTCCAGGTTCAGAAGTAAAGTTTTCAAACTGATGCTTCAACATATTCTTCCTGGACTTCTTAGTAGCATCATTCCCTCCAAACCTGAATTCTACTGCATCCATCAATGCTTTTCCTGTTTCGCAATCATCAAAGTCCATTTGAAATTCATTAGGTATTCCCATTAAGAGAATACTATGAGCCTTGATTTCCAGCTTCCTTGTTGCATTAGCTTCAGCAGACTTAATAGGTATCTCCTTGCCATCAGCACTCTTCTCTGGTTCAGAATCACCATTAACAATCACATTCCACATGTTGAAGTCGATCATGCGAATGTATTGTCTGATCCTCCTTTTCCATAGCTCATACTCAGAAGGATTGAGCATGGGAACCCTTGAAGCAGTCACCATATGAGTTTCATCACCCATCTTATGCAAACGATTTGGAACAGCAAACTTTAAAGAAACAAAATCTTCTTGATTATAACTTCTAGATCACAAGCTCTGATACCACTTGTTGATCCCAGTTGAGCTAATACGATCTTATATAGAAGTTAACTAAAACAAATACTCAAGCTTAAACGCGGAATATAAAAGCTTAACTTAAGAAGATTTAGAATTCTCTTTCAACACTTCAATATTATTAATACGAGCACTCAATAATGCTAGGGTTTTACAACCTTGAAGTGAATAATAATACGTACGTAATCTAACCCTAGGATCCTCCTTTTATAGGACAAGGAGTCCTACTAGGTTTACAATACCTTTCTCTACAAGATAAGAATAATCTAAATAGATAAACTATACAAAAAATCTATTCTATAATTATCCTATCGTATACAATGTTAATCCATTCAGCAGTAGTTTCACCAAGCAGCAGATTGTCTTCAGCAGCAGAGTCATTAACACCAGCAGCAGTTTCATTGTAGCAGCAGTATTACTCAGCAGCAGAGTCTCATAGCAGCAGTGTCACTTGGTCAAACCCAACAATAATTTATATTACTCGAATTATAACAATAAAACATTAATTGAATGAAAACTAGTATCAAAAGTATACCTTACGCTTGATTTTTGGATTCAAGAGCAAAACCCTAATTTTTATTTTTCTCTTTCTCTCCTCTTGGGATCGACCAAATATGCAGGAAAAATAGGTTTGGGAGTCTTGATTTTGTATTTATATTAATTGGTGGATAATTACCTAACCTAGAGTTGTAATTGGGTTACAATTGGGTCTCTTTTTCCCCCCTTCTCCCTTTGGCCGATCGTACACCCCCCCCCCCTCCATATTATTTTTATTTATTTTTATTAAATTAAATTATTAAACTAAAAACCTCATACTTTTCATATTTTATGCATTCCCATAACAAAACTAACGTCTTTCACGATAAAACCGGAAAATATTCATTTTCAAAATAAAGTTTCCAAAAATAGGTTTTCACACACTCCATAAACATTTCTCACAAAAACAACATTCCCGTAACTTACTAATGCTCAATTTCTTGAACGAAGACTCGTTACGCAAAACCTCAAAATGCCAAATATAAACAAGCCATTTCTACACCACATGGGTGATCAAAATGAACTTTCCCAAAATCAACATCATCAAAAATCACAATAACAACCACAACGCGAAGGGATTTAGTGCTAACCCAAATACTAATCACACTATAACACACAATAACACTCATATACCCATATAACTACTCAAACCACACCAAACAAAGTCAGATTAACTCAAGGCTAAAAGTCTAACTAACCTGCTAAAATCACGGTTGTTACATCATCCCCCACTTAGGGAAAGCTCGTCCCGAGATTTAACAGCTCGTAACATCAGACTTCTCAGCAAACAACTTAGGATACTTAGCTCTCATTTGATCCTCACGCTCCCAATTAAACTCAGGACCACGTTTGGAATTCCATCGTACCTTTACCAATGCAATCGTACTACGCTTCATACTCTTAACTTCTCGGTCCATAATCTCAACAGGTTCCTCCACAAAGTGAAGCGTTCTATCAACCTTAATCTCATCTAGTGGCACATGCAAACTAGCATCCGCCAAACACTTCTTCAAATTAGACACGCGAAACGTGTCATGCACACCACTTAATTCCTCAGGCAATCTCAAATGATATGCCATAAGTCCAATCCTCTCCGTAATCTCAAATGGCCCAACATATCTAGGTGCTAACTTTCCTTTCTTACCGAAACGCACAACACCCTTCCATGGTGACACCTTCAACATCACAAAATCCCCAACACTAAATTCCAAAGGTTTGCGGCGATTATCCGCATAACTCTCTTGACGATCTCTCGCAGCCTCAAGTCTTTCTTTAATCCGAAAGACCATATCTATAGTCTCTTGTACTAATTCAGGTCCAATTAACTGACTCATCCCAACCTCTGCCCATAACACCGGTGATCTACAATTCCTTCCGTACAGCATCTCAAATGGTGCACATCTAATGCTTGAATGATAGCTATTATTATAAGAAAACTCAGCCAAAGGCAAATGAGTATCCTGGCTTCCTCCAAAATCAATAGCACAAGCATGAAGCAAATCTTCCAATGTCTGAATCGTTCGCTCACTTTGCCCATCGGTCTGTGGATGATAAGTAGTACTCATATCCAACCGTGTATTCAAAGCCATTTGCAACAACTGCCAGAATCGCGAAGTGAACCTACTATCCCGATCTGAAATGATAGACACAGGCACACCATGCCTTGCCACAATCTCATTAATATAGATCCTTGCCAACTTCTCCATCTTGTAATCCTCACGAATGGCCAGAAAATGTGCAGACTTCATCAATCTGTCCACAATTACCCATATCGTGTCATGTCTATTACTTGTGCGAGGCAATTTAGTAACGTAATCCATAGTTATATTATCCCACTTCCATTCAGGAATTGGCGGCTGCTGCAACAATCCAGAGGGTTTCTGATGTTCAACCTTAACCTTCAAACAAGTTAAACATCGACTAACATACTCAGATATCTCCCTCTTCATTCCCGGCCACCAATAAGCATATCTAAGATCATAGTACATCTTATCAGACCCTGGATGAATCGAGTATCTCGTCTTATGAGCCTCATCCATGATCACCTTTCTCACATCTCCCACTAGTGGAACCCATATTCGATCTAAGAAATATAGTCCACCATCTTCCTTTCTCTCCATCTGCTGATCCAAACCACGCAACATTTCAGCCACAAGGTTCTCATCCTTGAGAGCCTCCTCTTGTGCTACCAATATCTTACTCTTAATCCCTGACTGCAATGTTATGCTCATAGCTCACACACGTCTTGGCTTAATTCTTGTTGGAACCTAAGTTTTTACTATATTGTCAACTCTCGGTCATTTGTAATAAATGCTAGGTTGCTTGTTTATTAGTTACATACATTTAAGTAATGTTTTATGTTTGTAAGGCTTATGAAAAGCCCAAAGGGCCTAAAGCCCACACGTTCTCTAGAAGAAGGAAGCTAGGTGTGTTGCCCTAGCTTTCCTCCTATAAATAGGACCTCATGTATTCATTTAAACTTGGTTGGTTATTTGAAAATATTAAGGAAACTCTTGCATTTCATTTTCTCATATTTCTCATAATCATCCCACTCTCATTCTCATCTCATTTCTCTCATCTTTATACTTGTGTTTACTAAATGGTGACCTAACAAGTGGTATCATTCGCTAGAGGAAGGTGTAGTTATTGTTTTCATTGATTTCTTTCTTAAAATAATCGTTTTTTTTTATCGAATTTTTTGTGAAAATTTTAAATTTTTTTGTTAGTTTCTTGTTTTTTCTCACATCTTTGCTTACAAACTTGTGTTTAAAATCAAAACAAACCAAAAAGTTCCAAACTTTTCACTAAACTATTCGAATTTGCTTATTTGTACTTTTATCGAAAAGTACAAGTATCTTGAAATAAAAACGAGTTTTAGGATTGCTTTCTTTGTAAAACAAAAATTACAAGTTATCGAGAACCTGCTAGTTCCTTTTTTTTTCGAGATCTTCTCCAAGTGCACTACCTCGACTTTGTTTGTGTGGACTCGGTATTTTCTTTCTTGTATAAGAAAGTTAAGTACTTCGACTTTTGGGAAAGTTTTCGAAATTGTATAATTTCGAAAACTGGTTTTTTCGCAAACTTTGTGATTTTTCGAAAAACTTACAATTTTTTCGAAATCACTACTTTATCGAAAACTACTTCAGTTTCGCAAACCTTAAAAGTTTCGAAATCTAAACTTTTCGATAACTTGAACAGTTTCGAAATCTTAAGTTTTCTCGATAAACCTAAGATTGTTTTCGAAAACCTTGTTTCTCGAAAATCTGACAAGTTTCGCAAACCCTATTATCGAAATCACATATTTCGCAAACTGAAGTTGTGCTAAGTTTCTCGATATTTAGTTAATTCTACACTTTCTACAAGATCCATTTCTACACAAGTGTTCTAAGATGTCTCAGCCACCTAATCACTACTTTCCTCATGTTCAACAACATCCACCTCAGCAACAACAATCTCAGCAGTATCAGCAACAACATTACCTTCCGCACCAAATGAATCAACAACCTTCTCAAAGACAAACATACAATCCACTACATCATTACCTAATGATGCAACAACATCAGATCATTCCTCAACAACAACAATCATATCAAGTGCCACAACAAACCACTCAGTTTTCCTCCAAACAACCTCACTGGTTTGACAGAATGTGTGAAGTTATTACAACTCAACAATCCCGACATGAGGCAGGATCACTTGAAACACCTCCAATGCTTACACCTGGGAACTATGTTCAATGGTCAAGTCGATTCTTACGATTTGTGGAGCTAAAGAAACCTCATGGGAAATTCTTGAAGCAAGTGATACTTGAAGGACCATTTGAGTGGCCAACTAGATTTGAAGCTGGTGATCCACATGCTGATCCTCCACGTCCTCCTGGTGATAGACCCCTTCTAGAATCTGCACTCACTGAAGAACAGAAACTACATCGTGAAGCTGATCAGTACGCAATGGCTTATATACTTCAAGGTATACCTAATCCGATCTATCGAAGTGTCGATGCTCAGAAAACAGCCAAAGCTATGTGGGAACACGTTCATCTCCTTATGGAAGGCACTCAATTGAACAAAGATGACATGGAATCCAAGCTATACATGGAATACACTGATATCACAATTGAACCTGGAGAGTCACTTGAATCCTACTATCATCGTTTCACAAATGTGGTTAATGATCTGGAACGTCACAAAATCACAGTACCAAGGATCGCTGTGAACTCCAAATTTGTTGGTAGTCTTGGCCCGGATTGGCATAAATATGTGACATTTGTTCGTCAAACAAAGAATTTGCATGATGCTCCATATGGTTTGTTGTATGATTTTCTGAAACATCATGAACCTGAAGTGGAAAAAGATCGAGCTCTACGAGGAGGATACACACCAACTTCTACACCAAATTCTTTGGCTCTCGTAGCTCAATCTTCCTACGCTCCACCACCAATGTCTAATCATGCATATGTTCAAGAGCAGAACTACTTCAGTTATCCACAATCTTCCACCTCGAACCAAATGGTCCCTTATGATTCATCTCTACCGAATACTTCTACTCAACTTGTTCCGTTAAACAACAATGATTCTGTGTACTACTCCAACTCCAATGCAGATGACGATGATGACTTTAATACATTGAATCAGGGACTTGCTCTTATTGCTCGTGCTTTCAGCAAATTCTCCAACAAAACAAACAACCATCAACGGTCATCTTCGAATACAAGGAATCAAGCGGTTGTTCATGATGGAAGAGTGGAAATTCAGAATCGCAATTATGGTAGATTTGGTTCAGGAAATTCTTCCGGAAATTATGGGAATGATCAGAGGTTCAGTAACAATACGGGGTTCAAGAACAACTCTGGATCTTCTCAACAAAGGTCTGACTCAGTTGCAACAAGGAACTCCAACTCAGGGAATGCAGTTTGGTGCTACAATTGTAATGAGCAAGGTCATATAGCTACAGCATGTCCCAAACCGAGAACTCGCGGTAGTAAGTTTCACAAGCAGGCATTACTCATGGCTCTTCAAGATGAAAAAGACGGACATTTCCCTGAACAAGATAACAACTTCATGGCAAATGTGAACAATGATGATGACATGGAAGATCTGGAAGCTAATGCAGCTGTGATGCTTATGGCCAACATGCAGGAACTTAAGCTCAATGATTCAGGTCCAGTGTATGACACTGACGGCTTGTCTCAGGTACATGACCTCAATGAATGCTTTATTAATGAAATTGTCTCACCTTCTGCTTATGAATCAGATATGGCGCAAGTTGTTCCATCTAAATCATCTTCATCATCTCAAAAAGATGAACAAATAAGCACAGTTGTCATATTCAATGATGACACAGTTGTTTCATTTGATGATCCTATTGAGAATAATGAACATGATAATTTAGAACAACATGAACCATCATTTGATCCAGACCCTGACCTAATATTGTTATCTAAACAACTGGATGCTCAGCAATTGCAAATTATAAAATGCAACGAAATAAATAAGGATTTAAAAGAACAAAATGCGTCACTTGCAAGAGATATTGAATGTTATAAAATTCAACTTTCAAATCAGGACGAAAAGATTAAAAATGCAAAAAGTTTTGAAAATGCTTTTCAGGATTCTTACAATAAAGAACAAGATCTTCAACACAAAATGCAAGACTTAATTGAGTCAAACGGAAAGTTGATTTCGAAACTTGAAAGTGAAAAGTGTGAATTGAAAATGCAAGTTGAACGTCTTCAAACAGAACTTTCAAAAACAGAAACAGAATTGTCAAGTTGTCAAAAAGATTTTTGTGAACATAAAATACGAAAAAGGAAGTATATCGATGACTTACTCGGCGATATTGTTGATCTTGAAAAACAACTCAAAGAATTTCGTAACATTGTTTTCAAACACGGGAACTCTGTCACAACAATTCAGAAATTTACTTTAAAACCGAGACCCGGTACAGGATTTGCACTTGGCGATTACAATTCAATGTTTCTTCACACAGCATTCAAAGAAATTCCTAAAATTTACAGTATGGATTATTTGCTTGATGATACAATTGTGCGTGCTGTTGTTTTTGATACTGAGGAAGAAGAAGAACTTGAAGACGAGAGTCGGTCAAAAATGAGTAATGTTCAATATTGGACACCATATGACTATTCTAAAGCTCCAATTAAATTTGTTACTCAAAAAGACTTACCTGAGAAATCATGGTTTATCGAAGAGTCATATGTTTCATCTTCTAATGCAGCCCCTGTCCGAACTGTAGCACAAATAAATGGTCCTTTACCATCATCCGGTGAACTTTCACCCTTACCAAAAAATGTTCGTGTCTTAAATTATTTCAAAACCTTTATGGAAGACATCGAAATTTTGGAGGAAACAATTGAACGTAATTCTGAAATAAAAATTGAAACTTTTCAATCCGCTTACGAGCGAGAAAAGAGAGATATTTTTCAAAAACAAATGAAGCCAATTGTTCAACACCTCCGTCTATGTGCTACACGTTGGGATCAGGAACTTCAAAAGGAGGTCAAACATATGATAAACGTTTTCAATGAAACTGAAAAAGAAATTTTGGTTCAAAAGCAAAGAACTAGAGTTTTCAAAAATGATGCTGATCGACTCTTGGAACAAGTTCTCAATGCTGATATTTTGTCTGTTATCATGAATGATCTCTATAAATCTGGTACTTCTATGCTTACGGATGATCTTTGTGTTGATAATAATTTGTTGAATGAGGAAATTGAGACACTTAAACAGGAAAAATGATAAGTTGAGAAAAAAGAATGATGATGTGACAAAACAGTTTTCAAAAGAAATTTTTCAACTCAAACAAAAGCTTGATTGGTGTCAAGCTCAGAGTCTTAATAAGGAATTGAAACTTCAAAGTCAAAGTGTTTCTAACTCTTGTCAGCTTTGCAAAAACATTGAGTCTTTCAAAAGTTTGTGTCTCAAATATGAGAAAGAAATTGCGGACTTAAAAATTGAAAACGTCGAATGGCAACAAAACCGCGATGACATCAAATATT
Source organism: Artemisia argyi (assembly GCA_030686995.1). Classification (NCBI taxonomy): domain Eukaryota; kingdom Viridiplantae; phylum Streptophyta; class Magnoliopsida; order Asterales; family Asteraceae; genus Artemisia; species Artemisia argyi. Next base: position 109,059 of record JARVZY010003063.1, on the reverse strand, counting down.
GCAATGGTTTACTCGAGTCTGAAATTCAGGATAAAAATCACATCATCATCGATTTAAAAGAGAAAGTTAAGCTATTTCAAAAAGGAAAAATGGTTGACACCACGGTGATAGCACCAGGATTGTATCAGTTAGACAAAACAACTAAAGGGAACGTTGTTCAAACCACTAATGTTGATACCTCCACTTCTACAGGACTAGTCTCCACTAATAGCGTTAGCAGACCCAAGCGAAAAAGTAAAAAGAAGAATAGGATCTTGCAACGTAAGAGAGGACAACTAGAAGCTCAAGAAGTAGAAGATCAACTTAGGAATTTGAATAAAAATCATGTTGCATCAGATTTAGATTCTAGTCTGGCAAATTGTAATCAAAATCCAAATGTAACAAATGATGAACCGTTAAATGTTTTGAATATTAATGCATCGTGTGTGTTTTGTCGTAAAAGCGTATCATCTGGTGATCATTCAAAATGTATAGCTAATTCTATTCTCACTCGTCATAAGAAACGTAGGACACGCATTCCTTCTAGGCCCACTATTGCCTCTAAGTCTAACTTAGGAAAGCCGTCCTCTATGGTTTCTAATGATGTTGCAGTTACCCCCATAGGTGCCAAGAACAAATCTAGGAATGAGCCAACGACTAATGCATTTAACATTAAGAAGGCAAAACTAGTTGGAACTGGCAACGTTGGTTACAATACAAACCAGAATTTAAATGGATTCCTAAACTGTTGAATACATGTGTATCTAACCAACAGGAACCCGCACTATCTTTGGGTTCCACCCTTACTTCTGTTCCATCTGTGTCCTCTTCTTGTGATGCAGGTTGTACAGATCATTCTCTGGATTGTTGATAGCGGATGCACCCGACATATGACAGGCAATCTCAAACTGTTGAAAAACTTTGTCTCAAAGTTCATTGGCACTGTCAGATTCGGGAATGATCATTACGCTTTAATCATGGGATATGGTGACTTTGTAAGTGGGAACATCGAAATAAGCCGTGTTTATTATGTGGAAGGCCTTGGACACAACCTTTTCTCTGTTGGTCAATTCTGTGATGGGGATCTCGAAGTTGCATTTCGTGAGAAAACTTGCTTTGTTCGTGACTTACAAGGAAACGATCTTATGCCTGGCTCACGCGGCTCCAATCTTTATACAATCTCAATGTCAGATATGATTGCAACATCTCCGATATGTCTTCTCTCCAAAGCTGAATCGACTAAATCTTGGTTATGGCACAAACGTCTCTCACACTTGAATTTCAGAACCATGACTGACCTTGCTCGTTATAAACTTGTCGATGGATTTCCAAGATTCCGTTTCACCAAAGATCACTTATGTCCAGCCTGTGAACAAGGCAAAAGTACTCGTGCTCATTTTCCATCTAAACCTGAGCAAAGTACGAATCATGTCTTACAACTGCTTCATATGGATTTATGTGGACCGATGCGCGTTCAAAGTATCAACGGTAAACGCTACATACTCGTAATTGTTGATGACTTCTCAAGATGGACTTGGGTTTATTTCTTACGAAGTAAAGATCAGGCTCCTTCAATGATCATCACCTTTCTCACTAAAATTCAAGTTCAGTTACGTAACACGGTACGAATCGTCAGAACTGACAATGGCACTGAATTCAAAAATCAGACACTTAGGTCTTATTATGAGAAAGTGGGAATTGAACATCAGACATCTATTCCTAGAAGCCCAGAACAGAATGGTGTGGTTGAAAGACGCAATAGGACGTTAGTGGAAGCTGCTAGAACTATGTTGATTAATGCCCAATTACCAGATTACTTGTGGGCAGAAGCTGTTTCTACCGCATGTTATACTCAAAACCGTTGCATGATCACAAAACGCCATCGCAAAACACCATATCAAATTGTTCACAAAAGGAAACCGAACATCGATTACTTTCATGTATTTGGAGCACTTTGCTATCCGAAAAATGATCGTGATGATTTAGGTAAACTCAAAGCTAAGGCTGACATCGGTGTGTTCGTTGGATATTGTGAAAATTCCAAAGGTTTTCGGATATGGAATCGTCGAACAAGAGAAATTCAAGAAACAATTCATGCTAATTTTGATGAACTCACTCAAATGGCTTCTGAGCAACACAGCTTAGGACCCGAATTTAACCGTCTTAACTCTCCGGCATCTTCAGCTGAACCTTTGCCACTTAACCGCAAAGAATTAGAAACCTTGTTTGCTCCACTATTTGATGACACAATTGAATACCGTCCTACTGAGGTCTCACCAAATTCCGCTGCTCAACCTGATAACATTCAAGTACCAGACTCACCTCAACAAACTACAACAAGTGTTGAGAGAGACGGTCCTCCAATTGTATCACCATCTACAGCAGAACAAACTGGTTCTACTTCCCGCCTTTCAGCTGAAGATCCACCACAACTATCAGTTCCACAATCCGCAGAGCATGATCCTGATGCGTTCTTTAATCCGTTTGCACCAGCTACTACAGTTCCTGAAATAGTTGAGTCGTCAACACGCAACTTGGATCCTGCCAACATGCGAGATACGTATCAACTACACCCTTCAACACATAAATGGACTCGTGACCATCCACTAGTTCATATCATTGGCCATCCAGATGCACCTGTTATGACAAGACAACGACTTCACACAGATGGAGAAACTTGCATCTACGCACTCACAGTGTGTCATGAAGAACCTAAGAACATTAAAGAAGCAATGACTTATGACAACTGGATTGAATCTATGCATGAGGAATTTCAACAATTCATACGATTAGAAGTCTGGGAATTGGTTGAAAGACCTGACGGAGTATTTGTCATCGGGTTAAAATGGATCTGGAAGAATAAGCTTGATGCAGAAGGGATAGTCATCCGCAACAAATCACGTCTGGTAGCGAAAGGATACTCCCAACTTGAAGGTCTTGACTTTGCTGAATCCTTTGCTCCAGTGGCAAGACATGAAGCTGTTCGGATCTTTTTGGCTTATGCTGCTCATAGGAATATGGTGGTTTACCAGATGGATGTGAAAACAGCATTTCTGAATGGAGAACTCCGTGAAGAAGTTTATGTCAGTCAACTTGAAGGCTTCGTTGATCCTGAGCGTCCTAATCATGTCTACCGACTCAAAAAGGCTCTCTACGGACTCAAGCAAGCCCCACGGGCGTGGTATGACAAACTGTCTACTTTCTTATTGGCTAATAAATTCCTTAAAGGATCGGTGGATCCCACACTATTTACAAAAACCTACGGGGAGGACTTACTTGTTGTTCAAATATATGTCGATGACATCATTTTTGCCTCAACAAAAAGAAGTTATTCCAATGATTTTGCAAAATTAATGAAAGATAATTTTGAAATGTCCATGATGGGTGAACTTTCGTTCTTTTTAGGACTACAAGTTCATCAATCACCCCGTGGAATTTTTATAAATCAGTCTAAATATGCTCTTGAAATTTTAAAGAAACATGGAATGATGTCCTGTGATACTTATAATACACCAATGGGCTATACCACAAAACTAGATGCTGATTTACATGGGACTCCCGTTGACCCTACCAAATACCGAAGTATGATTGGGTCCCTCATGTATCTCACAGCTAGTAGACCTGATATAGTTTTTGCTGTCTACATGTGCTCTCGCTATCAGTCCAGACCAACTGAAAAACACCTCAGTGAGGTCAAGAGAATCCTTCGATACATAAAGGGAACCATTAACTTGGGGATCTGGTATCCGAAGGATTCTGGTTTTGAACTAATTGTTTTTTCAGATGCTGATCATGCAGGATGTTTAGACACACGCAAAAGTACATCTGGTGGATTACAGTTTCTTGTAGACAAACTTGTGTCATGGCAATCTAAGAAGCAGGACTGCACGTCTTTGTCATCTACAGAATCTGAATACGTAGCCATGTCTGCTTGTTGTGCTCAAGTCATCTGGATGAGATCACAGCTTAAAGATTATGCCTACCTATTCAACAAGATTCCTATCTACTGTGATTCAAAGAGTGAAATTGCTATCTCCTGCAACACTGTGCATCATTGCAAATCCAAACACATCGATCTCCGTTATCATTTCATCAAAGAGCATGTGGAAAGGGGTACAGTTGAACTTTATTTTGTTGGAACTGAGTACCAATTGGCGGACTTACTTACCAAATCCTTGGCACCCTCAAGGTTTGCTAGTCTAGTCCACCAAATTGGTATGAGATGTTTGACACCAGAGGATCTGGAAAAGTTTTTAAAATACAACTGATCGTCAAACATCACAACTATCTCTGTATAATATTTTGTTTTTTCTTTACTATAAACTAATCAAAACACATAAAGATTTTTCACATTTTTCATTTCAGGAAAAAAAAAATAAATAAATAAAAATGCAAGTATATCGCTTCAATTCAACACGTTGTTCTTACTTTACAAGTGTTGAGGGGGAGTCACGCTTTAATCTTTTACCAATTTTAAATTGGTATACTTGCATGTTTCTAGTATTTTTTACGGTTCGGAGAGTGTGTGGATGATTTCTTCTACATCACTTTGTCTCAATTGTTTTACGTCTTCATAAGTTAGCTTTACGGATGCATATCTCTAATTTCACTTAAGTTTGCTAGTTAATTTAGGTCTCTAATAGACATATCTTAAAAGTTAAGGGACCAAATGTGACTAAACTTTAAATTTTCAAAATAAATATAACAAACAAACCGTACAAACAAAAAACCCCACAGATTCATAAACTCTTAAACCCCTAAAACCCTTTTTTCAAACCTACGGTTCAAATTCGATCCAGTAATCCACGACCTTGATCATAAAATTGTAAGTTCCTATGTAATCACTAGGGCATAACATACATAGGATCTTGGTTAATTGAATTTTCAACGGTGCGATTTCATGTTTTCTTGATGTCGAGAACTAGGGTTAGGATTTCGAAAATTGCTCTTAACGTGTTGTGGTGTTTAATTCTTGATAGGGTTTAGTTACTATGCTTGTTTCTAACACCTCCTTATCATTTGTTTATACATTCCATCATGTTTACTTTGTTTTCGAATTTGTAATATTGGGTCGAAGTGGGTTTATATGGTTCAATGCTTATTTGTTTGATTTTATTGGTGGGATTTGCTTCTTAGGTCTCATATTTGCATGTTTAATCTAGCTAGGATGTTTCACACCGTTTGAACATGATTCTCGAAAAACTTGTATGCTTCGTTCGTTAAAATTATCGAGATAAATGTGTCTTATGTGTTGACTACTGTGTTATGTGTCATTATAAGCATTATACAAGTAGTTGTGATATGCTAGTATCCGTGATACTCATTTGTCTCAAATTCGTTAAGATTATCGAAAACATGTTCTTGAATATTATCGAAATCTTTGTGATTTAGTCTAAGTAGTGTTTGTCTATCTTGGTGACAGGCCAAAATCATTGGAAAAATTCTTTGTGAAGGAAATGTACGTGTGACTTCAATAAAATTCGATTTAATTCTTGTATAAGAATTTTTTCGAGAACCTGAGTTTTATCGCAATCTTTTCAATGCATATCGAGAAACTTAAGTTTTCGATAAATATTGTTCAAAGCTCAAATTTTTCGAAAATATCATTTTTTTTTCGAAATCTTTCTGTGAACTATATTTTTCTCAAAATCATCAGTTTCTCGAAAAGTTGTTTTTATCGAAAAAAAAAAATGTTTTCTCGATAACTTAAGTTTTTCGCAAAAACCTGATATAGGAAAGATCTCGATAAAAGATCTCGATAAAAGTCAATTATGAGGAATTTTTTCGAGAAGTCACTTTCTCGATAAACTTTCAATATTACATTTTTTCGAAATCTGTTTCTTTACTCAGGTTTGCGATAACAGGTGCATGATATATTTTCGAAATCTTGTTTTTGGCCTTGTCATGATTGTGCTTATTTGCAATATGCATTATTTGACTCATAACAAAATGACGCATTTGTGCTTAACTGTCTCAAGTAGATATCTGTATCCAAACTCTAAACTGTGCTAACACATAACAAATTTGGATGTTTGGTTTATGGTGATACTTTTCAGATTAACATGGCTTGTGTACGCATCACAGTACACAACCCGATCTTGTAAAGAAAGGACCCTGAGGTACGTTTCAGTGCCTCAATCCTAATATAAGGAGCGAAGGCTTCTTACTTTTGAGTAGAATTAATCAAACATTTATGATTTTTCATAATTCTGCTCAAAAGGACAAGTATTTCACCTCAATAAGACCTAATCACTTGTTGAGGGGGAGCACTTGTCAAAAACTAAATACTTTGCTCTAAATCAAAAGTTCTTGGTGAATCTCCCCGTAAGACTCAAAAGGCATATTTTAATCTAAAATGTTTGTCAAAAACACCATTTTATATGCTATTTTTGAGGGGGAGAAAATGAAAAAGTGATTAAAATACACGAAGTCAAAGCTTTAAGTTGTATCATGTGCGAGCTAGACTCAGTATTGACCCAGGAATTGACGAGATTATACAAGTTAGTAACATCGAAAAGACTTATCCTCGACGGGTAATAACATCAAGTTAGTTACTAGAGCTAGTTGTCACCTAAAAGCTGACAATGTATCTCTTTAACTAACCACGTAAGCGTGTCTCGAAAAGGATATGTCTTAGTAGAAATGTACCGTCTCGAGAAACTTTCTGTGAACTTGATCAGGCCGGGTAATAACTTCAAGCTAGTTTAACTAGTGATGTAAGCGTGTCTCGAATCGGTCTTGTTCACGGAAAGTGGATCAATTCAAAAGTGCTTGCTCCTCCCGCATGTGCAAATTTATTAAATACTTATGAGCACATGTGCAGGGGGAGCCCTTCAAAATTATACACAAAACTCTCAAAGTGTTAACCAAAATATTTGATTATCACAAACACTTTGAGAGATTTTTCATCAAAGGTTTCTTGGCTACTGTCGGAGTTATAAGGTGATTAAGATAGGAATATCCGTCCTATGATCCGCCAGAGCCGGAGGGATCTACCCAAGGACATCTCCCATAGTTAGAATTAGAAGTCCTTAGGTATGATACAAAAAAGGAGAAAAAGAATGAAAGGGAAAGAAGGAGTTGAAGAATTAAAAAGAAAAGTAAAGTAAAGGGTGAAAAGAAATAGCCCTCCATATGTTCAACCTTAGGGCAGACACCGGGTTCAATACGTATGCTACTGGTTGTTGCAACAGACAACACCGGTATTGAAGACAAAGTCGTCATGGACCCAGTGACGCAATGCACTAAACCTTCTTAACCACTCAAGTTCTCTTATAAGGATTTGTTTCATTCTCACGGGGAACCCGCATAACCTATCGACCTATCTCTTAGAGACGGTTGATATTGAAGCAGGAGACACCTCCCCAGTCTCTGCATAGGAAACCTAGGTGTGCACTTATAGAGTCTAGAGCCTTGAGATACATCAAAGATCTCTTAGGAACACTTAGTATTTCTACGACTGATGTTCTACATCAATGGGCATCAGTTGTAAACTATCGAGTCCTTCGCAGATCTTAGCAATCTGCCTAGAACGTTTATGAGAGGATTACTTAGGTATTTCTCAATGATTGAACGGAAATCCTGCCAGGGTCAACATCAAACAGCCCTGACAGCAGGTCACTTCAGTAACCCCACAAGGGTTACGCTTAGTGTTTGCGGTGGTTCCATTACGGTCTACAGTCGTGGAGTGATCCCCAGCGACTCACCCAGTCATTGAGCTACATAGTAGGTCTAGTAAGCTCCCTCGGGAGTATCTGATATGGGAACGGCCTGGATAAGGATTAGAAGGAGTCTTCACACTATGCTGTTGACGAGCTCTAATTCCTTATCCGTAAGTACCGGTTGTTTTATTGCTAACTGTTTACTCGCAGGTACCTCACTTCCATGATGGTAGATTCCAACATGCTCATACATACATCTTGAAGTCAAAGAAAGCTCCCCCAAAGATCTTAGCAACACAAAGTTCAAAGAAAGATTCTACAAACAATAAAGAAGAATCTACAAAGTTTAAAGACTAAAGATCTCAATGTATGATAAGGAACTTCTTATACGTGAAAGTCTAAGTCCAAAGATGTATGAGTATGTTGGAATGGCGGACAACCACCACAGACGCAGGGGTGACGAATGGCAGATTACTTCATAACTTAATCACTACAACATCATCAAAGAACAAAGGCAAAGAGCAAAGTATATCCATCATTATTCTAATCATTTCTGAAGACGTCTGAAGCTATGAAAGTCAAAGATTACAACAAAGACGTCAAGCAACCATGATGACCGATCCTTAGGGGGAGATTGTTGGAACCTAAGTTTTTACTATATTGTCAAGTCTCGGTCATTTGTAATAAATGCTAGGTTGCTTGTTTATTAGTTACATACATTTAAGTAATGTTTTATGTTTGTAAGGCTTATGAAAAGCCCAAAGGGCCTAAAGCCCACACGTTCTCTAGAAGAAGGAAGCTAGGTGTGTTGCCCTAGCTTTCCTCCTATAAATAGGACCTCATGTATTCATTTAAACTTGGTTGGTTATTTGAAAACATTAAGGAAACTCTTGCATTTCATTTTCTCATATTTCTCATAATCATCCCACTCTCATTCTCATCTCATTTCTCTCATCTTTATACTTGTGTTTACTAAATGGTGACCTAACAATTCTTTCTTTTCTACTCAACGCATCGGCCACCACATTCGCTTTTCCAGGATGATAACGAATGTCGCAGTCATAATCACTTAACAACTCCATCCATCTTCTTTGACGCATATTCAACTCCTTCTGATTAAAAATATGATGAAGACTCTTATGATTGGTATAAACCGTACTCTTTGTACCATACAAATAATGTCTCTAATTCTTGAGAGCAAACATCACCGCACCCAGCTCTAGGTCATGAGTGGTATAATTCTTCTCATGAACCTTGAGTTGTCGGGATGCATACGCTATCACTTTTCCTCTTTGCATTAATACACACCCAAAACCTTGATTGGATGCATCGCAATACACCACAAAATCGTCCGGTCGATCAGGTAATGCTAGCACAGGTGCATTACACAAACTATGCTTCAATATCTGAAAAGTCGTTTCTTGCTCATCTCCCCATACATACTTCTTATTCTTCTGAGTCAACGTAATGAGAGGCTTGGCAATCTTCGAAAAATTCTCTATGAATCTTCTGTAATACCCTGCCAATCCTAAGAAAGAGCGTATTTCGGACGGCGTCGTAGGAGCCTTCCAATTCTTAACCGCCTCAATCTTGCTAGGATCCACATGGATACCCTCACTATTTACTACATGTCCAAGAAAGTGTACTTCCTCAAGCCAAAACTCACATTTTGAAAACTTGGCGTACAGTCTCTCATTCTCCAACAAGCCAAGTATTAACCTCAGATGTTCCCCATGCTCTTCCTTCGACTTGGTGTAAATCAGAATGTCGTCAATGAACACAATTACGAATTTATCCAAATAGGGCCTACACACACGATTCATCAAATCCATGAATACCGATGGTGCATTAATCAACCCAAATGGCATAACTGTAAACTCAAAGTGTTCATAACGAGTTCTAAAAGCTATCTTGGGAATATCCTCCTCATGCACTCTCAACTGATGATAACCAGATCACAGATCTATCTTTTAGAAAAATCTAGCACCCTGTAACTGGTCGAAAAGATCATCAATTCTAGGTAGAGGATACCGATTCTTCACCGTCAACTGATTCAACTCTCGGTAATCAATACACATTCTAAACGAACCATCTTTCTTCTTAACGAACAAAACAGACGCTCCCCACGAAGAATGACTAGGTCGAATAAACCCCTTATCTTGAAGTTCTTTCAACTGTGCAGCCAACTCCTGCATCTCCGTAGGTGCCAATCGATAAGGAGCTTTCGCTACCGGCGTCGCTCCCGGAATTAACTCAATACGAAGCTCCACATGTCGTATCGGCAGTAATCCGGACAAATCCTCAGGAAAAAAACCCGAAAACTCACACACTATTGGAATATCCCCCACTTTGAGTTCCCTAGACTTCGCACTCATAAGGGATTTCGAATTCTTCTCCACGCTTTCTCCTTGTACTCGCAACACACCACTACCCTCTAATGGAATTCGAACCACCTTTTCATGGCATATAACTTCAGCTTTATGCCTAGCCAACCAATCCATCCCTATTACCACATCAAAGCTACCATGTCCTAAGGGTATTAAGTCAATCTTAAACGCAACACCCTCTAACACGATAACACACTCACGAATAACCTTATCAACTTCTATTTCTATACCACCATCATAACATAATCCCATCACATGGGACACGCATCACAAATACCGGAAATTAAATCTTACTACACGTAAGCATGTCATTCTTGCTCAACGTAAGATTGACCGTAAGCCCACATGCGTCGTGATACATGCATAACTATGTTGGCCACCATAGTTATAGATGCATCCTTTCACGTGTGTGCTTGCTTTCAATGCTACGCCTCACAAAATAACACCTTAGCATAATAAACACACACTCATACATTAATAACACATAATACACTAATGACCACATAACATACACATAAGATATTCAAACTCAAGCCTTATTATTAATAACGGGGAAAAATTCCCATAATCCATTGGAATCACATTCCAACATACAATCAATGTCAAAATAACTCAACAAAACCATAAACATTAAAAACATAACATTGAAAACAAGTCGTACGCGGTTCAAGTCCTATCTAAGACCTAAAACGGTGTACGCATAGTGGACTCCAAATCCTAATCCACTTCCTCCTCTTCGCTCAACCATCCATTCCTATTTTCATGATTCTGTGGTAAAGGATGTCTTACAAAATCATCTTCATGATTTCTTAACTCTTCATCTATCCTATCCACAAAATCATACAAACCTCGGGGTCTAGCCCAAACTACCCCATCATCTTCTAGAAACTGAGGACACCTACACGGGGTACTTGGTGGTGAAACCTTCTTTATCAGCTACCTTTGTCTCATATCTCTCCACTATTTCCCCATTCACATTCTCGAGTGTCAGCTTCTCTTCAATCACACATGGTACCATGCTAGTGGGGACCAATATCCTCCTGTTGGTTCTTTTCATCTTCCCAACCCTCTTACGTCCCTTAACGACTACTGTGGTCCAACAACGTGTCTTTCGCGCAGGAGGAGTCATTCTATAAATGACACATACACGATACTAAGTACAGGGTTCGATAGACGTCCAAAAACTCGATAAAATAGCTCATATATTTGGAAAATAGACATGTAAAAGTATTATACTTACACATAGGTCCTAAATGCAACTATATGAGGGACTCCTAAGCTATAGACTAGGTTAATCCACCTAATTCTCTATAACCAAGGCTCTGATACCAATCTGTCACACCTCACCAAGGCGGAAAACGCGAGTGTGTAACTTCATGGATATCATCACAACACCTGGTGTCTAATAGAGAAAACACTACATGCACATAAATAGAGGAAGTACAACACGAAGTGCTGTAACAATACACAAACACCAAAATAAATAACCAAATGTAATCCAAAGATATCTTCAATAAACTCCAAGGTACTAAATGAAAATCGTAATCGTATCACGACCAAAATTTAAACAAAATCAAATCCAAACATAAACCAAATCCTTCCAATGCAAACTAGGTCTCGCCTAATCGCTGCTCTCTACCTTGGTCTTAGAATGCTCACCTGAAAATGATGCTTAAAACATCAACATAATGTTGGTGAGATTCATAGGTTTAGACACACACCATAGGCAACCGGTTAACTGTGATTATACCACAAAGCATGACAGCAAGACAAGTTATTATACACATAAACACACAATCACACAATTAAAAACAACCAATGGGACGGAATGTGTCCCCCGATCCATTTAGTTAGGACGGAACGTGTCCACCTATCCAATTCTTTCATCAATTGAGTCGCATGCGCGAGCAACAGGATAAACATCCTCCCAATTGAATTCCCACACAAATTTCACCACTTGGGTACAGTTCTACCCTTCTCATCTCAGGTACAGTTCTACCCTCGATTCCCACACAGTTTTCATCACACAATAATCACTTAGCATGCAAACATATATAATAACACTCGTAATTCCATGCATTTAAAACACATAATCACAGTAACTTTAACACAAGCATCATTTCCATCCTAAGTTTAAAAACAATATAAAAGTGGGACTATGAACTCACCTCAACTTTGCAGCTTTCAACAAACACAAATCACAATCTATACAACACAAACAAGTTTACGTTACACGCGGTTAAGCTATAAGCTATAACCCATGTAATACTCATATGATGGATGTCTAAGACTCATATGACCCACCATGGATCTCCTAGACACCATACTAACCACTACCATAACTTAATACTCACTAAATCCCTTGCACTCTTAAAATAAGAAAACGCTTAATTTTTGGGTACATTCGCCCACATAAAATCACGACAAATAAAGCTCAACAACTCACACAAAAAATTCACAATGGTCTCTCATAAGCATAGAAGCTATTCCCAGAAGGTCATGGACCAATAACACACACAAATACTCAAAAGAAAATCAAACTTGTCAACTACTCAAATTCGGATCTGAACGCACACCAAAAAGTTTTGATTTACATAAAATACTTCCACAAGTTTTTATCGCGAATCCTTTTCGTGGTAGTCTAATATAACCTAATACTTAACTATTCCAGAAGGCCTAGTCAAAATACCACTTTTACAACCACAAAACACCCTCAAACTTTTACCCAAAATCTGTCCCGATTGGACAGCTTTGACACCTTAACAAAGAAAAATCAAAAGACCGACTTCTCTAGCTTAAAATCGATCGTGGCTGGACTTTTTGGAAAGCTATTTCATTATACTTAAATTTAGACCTAAAATTCGTGACTTAACTCTTAACCATCTGTTATTTACACTCACATCTTTACAGCCATAGTTTTCTGTCCAAACCCTAACACATAATCTAATGCGTTTAACACTCAATCCCCTTAACCATTAACCATATTATTGACATCTAATCATCCTAACCTGTTTTACTTCATTAATTTACAGAAGTATATAAACCCTAACTCCATCATAATTTATATTACACGAATTATAACAATAAAACATTAATTGAATGAAAACTAGTATCAAAAGTATACCTTACGCTTGATTTTTGGCTTCAAGAGCAAAACCCTAATTTTTCTTTTTCTCTCCTCTGGGGGATCGACCAAATATGCAGGAAAAATAGGTTTGGGAGTCTTGATTTTGTATTTATATTAATTGGTAGATAATTACCTAACTTAGAGTTGTAATTGGATTACAATTGGGTCTCTTGTTCCCCCCTTCTCCCTTTGGCCAATCGTACACCCCCCCTCCATATTATTTTTATTTTTTTCATTAAATTAAATCATTACACTAAAAACCTCATACTTTTCATATTTTATGCATTCCCATAACAAAACTAACGTCTTTCGCGATAAACCTTAATTTTATGACAAACCGGAAAATATTCATTTTCAAAATAAAGTTTCCAAAAATAGATTTTCACACACTCCATAAACATTTCTCACAAAAACAACATTCCCGTAACTTACTAACGCTCAATTACTTGAACGAAGACTCGTTACGCAAAACCTCAAAATGCCAAATATACACAAGTCATTTCGATACCACATGGGTGATCAAAATGAACTTTCCCAAAATCAACATCATTAAAAATCACAATAACAACCACAACGCGAAGGGATTTAGTGCTAACCCAAATACTAATCACACTATAATACACAATAACACTCATATACCCATATAACTACTTAAACCACACCAAACAAAGTCAGATTAACTCAAGGCTAAAAGTCTAACTAACCTGCTAAAATCACGGTTGTTACAGGTTATATTCCTTAATACTAGTCGTAGGGCCGTGTACGAAATTCCCTAACTCTATAGGCTTCCACTTCAATCTAGTTCGAGCCGACTACTAGCTCCTAACGTAGTATCACTAGAAGTTGCCTACGCATTAAATACAACCAATAAATCGTAGTACACCTCCGATCATGTTTCTTAAAACGTTCAAGCAAGTTACCAATTGGAAGTCTGCCAGTTTTCTTAAGCCTAACATCGAATTCGATTATCCAAAAAAATTATAAACAAACCATCAACCAATAATTAACATCTAGGTTTCACTACATCTAAGCAAACACAATAAAAACCTAGCCTAGCATGTTAAAGAGAAGAAAAGCGTAAGATATAATCACATAACACATAGACATATTGAATGATTTGAATAAGTACTTATCTTCAATTGAACATGGAGGATTCAAGGGGTTGAAACCCCTGAAAAAGCTGTAAAAACGTCTAGGGTTTATTGCCCTAATATCCCACACAAAGTTCCACTTAATGTTCCACTTTTAATGAATGAAAATTAGAAAACTATATATAGATTTTACATCCTAACGGCGTCACGTTTTAGATTGTGACGCCGTCAACTCGCCGCCAAATTAAGGGTCGTATTTCCTAGATCCACTCTTGACGCCGTCATGATCCTGACGGCCTTGGTGACGCCGTCAGGCATTTTAACCTTGAAATAATTCTGGGCCGTCATGTGTATTCTTCATATCCACCTCTTTTGCCAAGCTTGACGCCGTCACTAGTAAAGCCTTGACGTCGTCAGGTACTGTTCCCAGCAAGGATTTTGAGACTTTGTCGTTTTCTTCACTTAATCTCTCCAAAAACGTCCAAAATGCTTCCTTTTCCAGATTTCTTCTTAAAAGTACCTAAAATGACAAAAGGAACGATTTAGGGTAATAATTGATCAAATAATCATGAATTCGGGCTTAAATGACCCCTTAAAAGCGGTACACTTTTCGCCTTATCAAATACCCTTACACTTGAGATTTGCTTGTCCTCAAGCAAATGCGCTTTTATTCTAATCAAAATACAAGCTAGTGGTCATTTAACACTAATATAAAAGTAATTACAGCAAATAATCATTCCACTTAAAACCAAAAAACAAGCACGGAGGTTATACACTAGCACCTCACAAATAGTATTTAGATACTCACATCTCTTGGGTGTAATAAAGTATATATCACAATATGGAAATGAAAAACATCTCTCACTACCTGTTATAGCAAATAGATTACCATATGCTTGGGAAAGGATCAAACCTCCATTACTTGGCGTAAGCACCTAGGATAAACTATCAAAGAGGTCTTTTAAAAGGTTATAACGTGAGGTGTAGGGATATGATAAACACGGTTTTGTTGGATAAAGGCAATATTTATTTGTGGTGAGTTAATCATCTTGGTTAATTACATGTATAATAAGGCGTTGCTAAGCCAAGACTCAACTCGACTTAAGCTAATCAAACTACAAAACAATAAAACAAACATAAAAATGGAACGGGATGGTAGTCCGTTTTTTTTTTTTTTTTTTTTTTTTTTTTGCATACACTCTTGCCGTACCATCCAAAATAATACATCATAGGGGATTTACGTCCCCCTTACACTTGAACTTTTACATATTTTACAATCAACTATTCTAATGACTCGAATCAAGATAATCAAAACACTTGAAGTACTTTTAAATATTAACGCACATATGGGGGTAATAATTGACGTCTTCCCCATTACTCCATATCACTAGTACTTTACCCATGAGTCCCGATCATCCCAAAACAATATGTACAAGATATGACTCGACTTAGCAACCATGTAATTAATTAGACAATTAACTAGGGGTTTAACAAATATCAATAATGCACTAAAGATGAGTGCATACAAGGAAGGCTAAGGCGATTTGGTTGCACATTTGGGGTAGATTGTAACAAATTCTATCTTTAAGTAAGATGCTTAAAGTTAGAAAAGAAAAAGATAGGCTCGGAGGGTTGTACTAGGGGTATCGTGTACTAAAAATGAGTACATCGCAAAGGTGTGAGAAAAATTAATTGACTTTATAGTCAAATAATTATGACTTCATTGGTCAAGTAATTTATGATACTGGTTTAACACAAGGGTGATCCTAATGCCTCTTATCATGTAGTAGATCCTAACTACACGAATGTTGTCTCACTAGCATTCTCGGGATGCATCACTAACGCAAGTTCTAGAATCTAAGTACTACCGGTACACTCATAAGCACTAATAATGAATGATTTTCCTAACAAATCTAAAAGCGAACCTCACATATTTGGGTGGAAAGTTTTTCTGAGTGGTAGGGTTTTTTGTGCTAGTCATACAACTCCTATACATGAGATGCTCGTTAAGGCTAAAGCTTCACTCCTAAATGTTGTAAAAAAATTTAAATTTGGCGCTAAAATTGCCCTAACAAGTATTTTTCTCAATTTTATTACACACCTACTATCAATCAAACAAACTCAAGTGCAATTGTATTCTCTAAGGTATCATTATTTACCCTCCCCTTACACTTAGGCTGAACATTATCCCTAACGTTCACTAAAAAGATGTAAAAGTAATGAAGGCAAAAGTATGAAAACAAATACTCCCCTGATTCGTTCGATGTGGATAATGTGTCAACAAGGTTAGATCTTCTTCCAAGAAAATGAACTTTGAAAACTTCCCTCCAGAAATATAAATCATCTTCTTTTCCAATGTAACCTGTTAAACCTGAGAAAATAATCAAGGCAAACCTCGCGTAAAATCGGCGGCAATCTATATATACTAAAAATCCAAGAAAACAAATTAAGATATAATGCTTGTGGAATGAATGTTTGCAGATTTCCTGGAGTTTATAAAACTAAAGAATCAACAAAAACTTTAAGACTCTGGTATAAACAAAACTTGCAAAATTTTTCAGAATTTTAGTACCTTTCGCCGTCAGGTTGTAACTCCTGACGCCGTCAGAATGGTCCTGCAAAAATCTCATGTTAAGTTTCCAGAAAATTTCTGGAAAAACTTATGCCTTACTTCCTGGAAAATCCTGCAAAACATCATTATGACTCGATACAAACATTTGACACAAACAATTACTAATACACATGTTCATTTAATATTGTTGTGGTTCATGCTCAATTTCGTTCTTATAAACAAATTTTGGGTCTCCCCTTACACTTAGCTTTTGTAAAATACCTTTATATGTAATTAAGACGAATTTAAAAACAAAATAAAGCATTTTCAAAATTTATTTTGAAACATGAGCCACAAACAATAAAAACAAAGCATGCATACGGAAACAAATAAAATCAAACAAACAAACAAATAAAACTTGGGTTGCCTCCCAATAAGCACTTGTTTTTGTTCGAGTCACGAGCCAGACTCTACCCTTATTTAACGGAAATAAGAGAAATTTTCCCTACACCTAGGATTAAGTGCTGATGATAGTAGCGATACACACCTTCTCGGTGGAAGTATACCTCGTGAGAAAAGAGTGGTGGATGAATTATATGCTTAAAGGGGTGTGCTCCTATCATCACAACCTTACCTAGTTCACTTTGGTCAATGGGTGAGTTGAAGTTTTCTCCTAAAAAGGGATCATCTTCTATCAACTTTGAGAGACTCCTAGTTGGGAATCCATCTTGACCTAATAAACCTGGTTTAAACCCATAATGTGTTTTGTGATCAATCATGAATGGGTGATGTAAGTATGTAAGGTCATGGTTGACTCCTATGTCAGCTTCTACTACACAAGGCTTAGAGTCTACTACCTTTATCCCAAGACTACCCAGACTATATGGTTTGATGGGTGGATCGGGACCTTTTTCAATTCCTAAATTTTCATCCAAGGATGGAAGATTAGGTAACGGATTTGGTTGAGGCTCCTCTTCATCAAAACTAGGAACTTCCTTAGAACTAAGAGAAAGGTTGTGACTACAAGTGTTCAAACCTATTTCATCTAGTTGTGTTTGGTCTAAGGGCTCTACCTCTATTCGGGCTCCTATAGTCTCTTCAACTTCTTCTGGGTAAGTCACGGATGGTGTGTATTCCTCAAGTGATGGTGGGACTTGTGGAGTACTTTGTGGACTTGGATTTTTTGCCTTATCCTCCATCACATCTAGATCACCTATGTGCTTATTATGTATTTTGCTAAAGTCAATCCCCAACATGCACCAAGGTATCTCAAATCCTTTTCTATTCATCTCAAATTCTTGGTCCGATTCATAAGAATCATTCTCAATAACTTGATTACTATGTTCTTTTTGCCTAAAGGATTCCTCGTGTTCATCAAATGTCTTAGTGAAATCTAACCCAAACATGCACCTAGGTGGTTTGACATTAACCATCTCACAATATCGATCGGATTCATAAGAAGCTATCCTACGTGAAGGCTGATGAGGCGAAAAATGATCCGTTTTTAGGGGGTCATTTAAGCCCGAATCCGACTTTATTTGATCAAATATTGCTCTAAATCGTTCCTTTTGTGATTTTAGGTGTTTGGAGAGTGAATTCTGGAAAAGAGGCTATTTTGGACGTTTTTGGAGCATAAAGTGAAGAAAACGACAAAGTACCAAATCCAAGCTGGAATTACAAGGTGACGGCGTCAAGGATTTACTCTTGACGGCGTCAGAAAGGATGAATATTTTACCGTAGCTGGTGACGGCGTCAGATGGAGAGATGACGGCGTCAAAGTGGCCAAGATTAATTTACCGTAGGTGGTGATGGCGTCACCAAGGCCGTCACAAATGGATCTAGGGCGTCCGAGGAAGTTATTGGCGGCTGGTTGACGGCGTCAGAATTTACTCTTGACGCCGTCAGGACGATTTTTCTATATAGTTTTCTAGTTTTTTCATTAAAAAGAGGAGAAGTTTTGGTGAAACCCTAAAGACGATTTTGGTGCCTCTTTTACAGGTTTTTCAAGGGTTCCAAACCCTTGATACCTTGCATTGTAATTGAGATAAGTATACTCTTAATTCAATCAATATGTCTATGTGTTGGTTGTTTATCTTTTGTTCTTATCTTAATTCCACTATGCTAGGCTAGATTTACTTTGTGTTTGCTTAGATCTAATGAAACCTAGATGTTGATTATGTGTTAATTACTTGTCTATTCTTGTTCTTGGATGAATGATATTATATGTTAGGCTTAAGAAAACTGGCAGATCTCCAAATGGTAACATGCTTGAACGTCTTAAGAAACATGAACCGAGGCGTACTAGGTCTTTATTGGTTGTATTTAATGCATGAGCCACTGTTTACAATCCCTATAGTTGTGCTGGGTCATGGTGTAGGAGGAGATAAGAGCTCATAGAGTTGGGGAGTTATGTATGCCACCCCACGAATGGTATTAAGGAATACAATCCGTCATCCATACAAGTGTAACAAGTAATTGACATGTAAAAGATATCTAGGGAGTAATGAAGTCTAAGTAAACACAATTTCTCCAATTACTGCTCACAACCTTAGTTTAATATTAGTTTATTTTCATTTTATTTATTTTATTTTGATTGCATCTTAGTTTTGGGTTAGTTGAATAGCAACTAATTCCGCCCACTCTTCTAAAACCCGAGATTTTACTTGCTTTCATAAAATATAAAAACACAAAAAGAATCATCTTTCATCTTTAGAACTATTAATTAGGCTTTCTAATCCTAGCGACACTATTCCTAAGCTGAACGATCAATCCCCCGGTACTTGTCACTATACTATACTACAACGATCAGGTACACTGCCTGGTGGGGGTTGTAAGCCTCGCGAGATCCCTCGAGAGGTAAAGCAAGGTGCGATTCCCACGCATCAAGTTTTTGGCGCCGCAGCCCGGGGAATAGTTATTGTCTAGGTTAGGATTTCTTTTTATTAGGTCTACTTGCTAGATTCCTTTCTAGTAAGATTTTTATTTTTTATTTTTAGGTCTTCTTTAGTCTATCTTATTTCTTCGTGCCTTTGTTCGTAACTCCTTACCATCCGACATCATGGAAGGTGGTAACACCTTTGAACCCGTCATCCCACCACAACAAAACCCACCATTAGAACCCCTTAGGCCCCGAACCTTAGGAGAGTATTCCCGACCTAGCCACCAAGGCTACCGAAACACCATTGAGCTCACCGGAGCCAATGTGACCCCCTTGCGATCCGACACCATCCGGTTGGTGCAAAGCGGATGTGCATTCCATGGACTTCGTTCCGAAGACCCAAACCAACACCTTAAGGACTTCCTCAAAATCGTAGATTCCATAGACCTAGGTGTTGAAACTAGAGAGACTACCCGTTTACGCCTATTCCAATTCTCTCTACGGGATCAAGCTAGTCAATGGCTTGAGCGTTTACCCGCGGGATCCATCACCACATGGGATGATCTCACCACTCGTTTCCTTGCTCAAATTTTCCCACCGGGGAGAACTACTAAGCTTAGAAATGACATCTTGATGTTCCAACAACGTCAAAATGAATCTCTTTACGAAGCATGGACTCGTTTCAAGGACTTACTCCAAAAAGTCCCTCATCATGGCATAGATCTTTGGCTCCAAGTCCAAATTTTCTATGACCATATCGATATCCCCACGAGGCGAACCATTGACCAATCGGCCGGTGGTAAGCTACGTGATCTTAATGCGGAACAATCATGGGAACTCATAGAAGATCTTGCTCTCTATGACAACGAAAGTTGGAATGATCCCCGTGATTTGAACAAAACGGTCAAGGCAATATCTTTGCCTTCGAACAATTCAAGCACTCCCGACCGTAGGATCATGGAACTTGAGGACCAAGTCAAGTTTCTCATGAAATCTTACGAAGCTCCGAAGCATTCAAGCCAAGTGAACAAAATCACTTCTTCATGCGAATTATGTAGTGGTCCCCATGACACTCGTGATTGTATGGAGCTCCCCGGAACAGCTTTTGCGGACTACGCATCCACGCGTACCGACGAAGCGGGAGATAAGTGGTACACTTTCAAGCCCGAGCCAAACACATACGGTGATTCATACAACCCCTCATGGAAAAATCACCCAAACCTTAGGTGGAAGCAAAATCAACCCAATTCTTCCAACCCGCCTAATCGTTACCAATCAAACGGTCCACCATCCAACCGTACCTTCAACAACAATCCTTCTAACAACTATGGTAGTACCAACAATCTTGAAGGATTGATGTCGAAATTTATGGCATCTCAAGAAGCCCGTATAGTTAGGTTCGAAAACGAATTCAACCAACAACAAACGGAGATGACCAATAAAATCGACAACTTGTTGTAAGCCCTCAACAACCAAACATTAGCCACACCTAGGAAGGACACTAGGGACACAAATAGTGGAATTCAAACTAAGGACCCCTCATCATCCAAACATGTCCACTTTGTCAATGTTGTCACCATTAAGCCAATAGATAGAGAGATAGA
The DNA here is from genome assembly GCA_030686995.1 of Artemisia argyi. Lineage (NCBI taxonomy): Eukaryota > Viridiplantae > Streptophyta > Magnoliopsida > Asterales > Asteraceae > Artemisia > Artemisia argyi. Next base: position 87,781 of record JARVZY010003063.1, on the reverse strand, counting down.
GGAGAGTGACAAGGATGAAGCGAAGGTAGAAGCCAATAGTGAGGATGAGAGTAGGGAAGTTGAGCTTAAAAATGAGGAGATAGAACCTATTGAGGAATACTTTGATAAGTTGCCAACCGAGGAGGAACGGGAATACCATAAGGATTTATTCGATAGTCCCGAGAAAACATATATCTTTGGCAATCCCCTGATCAAAATGGGAGACCCCTCCAACATTAACATCCCATGTAATATAGGGCACATGCATATATGGAAAGCTTACATCGACCTTAGATCACCCGTGAACATCATGACTAGGACTTATTACAATTGGGTGATGAAGAAGCAACTCAATTTTAGGTTGATGCCCGGTACAAATCTGATAAGTAATTTTGTAGGAAGAGTGAAAGGATTGCATGTGATTATAGGGAATCTCACCTATGAGATTGATTTCATGATAGTGGAAGACACTCGTCCAGTGATTGATGCTGACCTAAGCCAAATAATATTCGGGAAACCATTTGTTGAGGCCACTAGGATGAGTTATGATCCGACTTTAGGGAAAGTTAGATTCAAGAAAGACAATGATGAGGTTGCTTATCAAATGCCTTACAAGATCGAAAAATACCGCCTTCTCTCTAATTTTGAAAAAGAACACAAGCAAGCGGCTTATTATAGAAATGAGGAGGATAGACGTAGAGGAGTTGAGTATGTTAGAAATAGGATGCTTGGTTTCTACAAAGAATGCTTGCAACTAGGTCCGGAATACAAAACTGGTTTAGAAGATGACCTAGGTAGTGAGACCAATGATGAAATCACGTAGTAACCCACGACTTTGAGTCTAGCTACAAGACTCGTAAATAAAGAAAAGCGCTTCTTGGGAGGCAACTCATGTTTTGTGTGATTTTAATTGTTTGATTGTTATTTGCTTCCGTATGCATGTTTTATTTTTATTGTTGGTTAATCATGTTTCTCTATTAAAATGTGAAATACTTTATTATGTTGTTTGGCCTAGTCTTAACTTCAACCTAAAGGTATTTTTGCAAAAAAATAAGTGTAAGGGGAAACCCCAAATATGTTTTTTAAGAAACAAACCGATCATGATTCTCCACAATATTTAATGAACATGTATATTCGTATTTGTTAGAGTCAAATGCTTGTATCGAGTCATAATGAAGTTTTACAGGATTTTCCAGGAAGTAGGACAAGATTTTTCCAGAAATTTTCCGGAAACTTAACATAAAGATTTCTGCAGGTCCACTCTGACGGCGTCAGGCAATTGCTCTTGACGGCGTCAGGAGTAAAAAAATCTGGAAATTTTACCGGTTTTGTTTTTCTAACGGAGTCTTATGGTTTTTGTGAATTATTAAGTTTTATAATCTCCAGGAAATCTGCAAACTTCATTCCACAAGCATTATATCTTACTTTATTTTCTAGGATTTAGTAACTTATATAGGATGCCGCCGATTTTACGCGAGGTTGCCTTGTCCACTTTTGTCAGGATTTACAGGTTATTTATGACAAGAAGATGATTTATATTCTGGAAGGGAAGCTTTGATTGCTCATTTTCTTGGAGGAAGATTTAACCTAGCCAACCTAAAATCCATACCGAGCGAATCAGGGGAGTATTTGATTTCATTCTCTTTACTTTTTACTTTTACATTCTTTACTTGAACATTGGAGACAATGTTCATCCTAAGTGTAAGGGGAGGGTAAAAAGATGATACCTTACATATGCACTTTCGCTTGAGTTTGTTTTGTTTGATAGTAGATGAGTAATAAAACTATGAGAAATACTTGTTAGTGTAATTTTAGCACCAAATTTAAAATTTTTTACAACATTTAGGAGTGAAACTTTAGCCATAGCAAGCGTCTCATGGATAGGAGGTTGTATGACTAGCACATAACCGTATATTCAGAAAAATTTTCCACCCAAAAATGTGAGGTTCGCCTTTAGTTTTGATAGGAAAAGCATTTATTATTAATGCTTATGAGTGTACCGGTAGCATTTAGATTCTAGAACTTGCGTTAGTGATGCATCCCGAGACCGCTAGTGAGACTACATTCGTGTAGTAGGATTTACTACATGATAAGAGGCATTAGGATCACCCTTGTGTCAAACCCGTATCATAATTACTTGACCATTTAAGTCATATTACTTGGCTAGTTAAGTCAACTAATTTTTCCCACACCCTTAGCGTTGTACTCATTTTTAGTACACGATACCCCTAGTACACCCCTCCGAGCCTATCTTTTCGTTTCTAACTTTAAGCATCTTACTTAAAGGAAGAATTTGTTACACCCCACTTAAATGTACACCCAAATCGCCTTAGCCTTCCGTGTATGCGCTCATTTTTAGTGCATTATTGTTATTTGTTAAACCCTAAGTTAACTTTCTAATTGATTACATGGTTGCTAAGTCGAGTCATATCCTTGTACATATTGTTTTGGGACGATTGGGACTCATGGGTAAGTACTTATTTTATGGAGTAATGGGGAAGAACATAATATTATTACCCCCATATGTACGTTAATCTTAAAAGTGCTCCAAGTGTTTTGATTTTCTTAATTCGAGTCATTAGAATAGTTTAATGTAAAGTATGTAAAAATTCAAGTGTAAGGGGAATGCTTATACCCCTATGATGTATTATTTTGGATGGTAGGGTAAGAGTGTATGCAACGAAAAAAAAAAAAAAAAAAAAAAAAAAAAAAAAAAAAAAAAGGGAAAGAAAAAAAAAAAAAAAAAAAAAAAAACATACGGACTACCATCCCGTTTTCATTCTATGTTCATTTTATGTTTTTATTATTTTTCATTTATTAGCTTAAGTCGAGTCTAGTCTTGGCTTAGCAACACCATCTTGTACATGTAATTTACTAAGATTGTTAACTCGCCACCAGTAAAATTCCCTTTATCCAACAAAACCGTGTAATTCATATCCCTACACCTAACATTATAACCCTTTAAAAGACCTCTTTGATAGTTTATCCTAGGTGCTTACGCCATGTGGTGGAGGTTTGATCCTTTCCCAAGCCTATGGTAATCTATTTTGCTATGACAGGTAGTGAGAGATATCTTCCATTTCCATAATGTTATATTACTTTATTACACCCGAGAGATGTGAGTATCTAAACACTATTTGTGAGGTGCTTGTATATGACCTCCGTGCTTGTCTATTGGTCTTTAGTGGAACGATTATTTGTTGTAATTACTTTTATATTAGTGTTAAATGACCCCTAACTTGTCTTTTGAATAGAATAAAAGCTCATTTGCTTGAGGACAAGCAAATCTCAAGTGTAAGGGTATATGATGAGGCGAAAAATGATCCGTTTTTAGGGGGTCATTTAAGCCCGAATCCGACTTTATTTGATCAAATATTGCTCTAAATCGTTCCTTTTGTGATTTTAGGTGTTTGGAGAGTGAATTCTGGAAAAGAGGCTATTTTGGACGTTTTTGGAGCATAAAGTGAAGAAAACGACAAAGTACCAAATCCAAGCTGGAATTACAAGGTGACGGCGTCAAGGATTTACTCTTGACGGCGTCAGAAAGGATGAATATTTTACCGTAGCTGGTGACGGCGTCAGATGGAGAGATGACGGCGTCAAAGTGGCCAAGATTAATTTACCGTAGGTGGTGACGGCGTCACCAAGGCCGTCACAAATGGATCTAGGGCGTCCGAGGAAGTTATTGGCGGCTGGTTGACGGCGTCAGAATTTACTCTTGACGCCGTCAGGACGATTTTTCTATATATAGTTTTCTAGTTTTTTCATTAAAAAGAGGAGAAGTTTTGGTGAAACCCTAAAGACGATTTTGGTGCCTCTTTTACAGGTTTTTCAAGGGTTCCAAACCCTTGATACCTTGCATTGTAATTGAGATAAGTATACTCTTAATTCAATCAATATGTCTATGTGTTGGTTGTTTATCTTTTGTTCTTATCTTAATTCCACTATGCTAGGCTAGATTTACTTTGTGTTTGCTTAGATCTAATGAAACCTAGATGTTGATTATGTGTTAATTACTTGTCTATTCTTGTTCTTGGATGAATGATATTATATGTTAGGCTTAAGAAAACTGGCAGATCTCCAAATGGTAACATGCTTGAACGTCTTAAGAAACATGAACCGAGGCGTACTAGGTCTTTATTGGTTGTATTTAATGCATGAGCCACTGTTTACAATCCCTATAGTTGTGCTGGGTCATGGTGTAGGAGGAGATAAGAGCTCACAACCTTAGTTTAATATTAGTTTATTTTCATTTTATTTATTTTATTTTGATTGCATCTTAGTTTTGGGTTAGTTGAATAGCAACTAATTCCGCCCACTCTTCTAAAACCCGAGATTTTACTTGCTTTCATAAAATATAAAAACACAAAAAGAATCATCTTTCATCTTTAGAACTATTAATTAGGCTTTCTAATCCTAGCGACACTATTCCTAAGCTGAACGATCAATCCCCCGGTACTTGTCACTATACTATACTACAACGATCAGGTACACTGCCTGGTGGGGGTTGTAAGCCTCGCGAGATCCCTCGAGAGGTAAAGCAAGGTGCGATTCCCACGCATCAAAGGCTTATATGGTGCATAGGTTTCACTAAGTGATGTATTTTGAGGGTTTGATGGAGCTCCTAAGGTGAATTTTTTAAAAGATTTATGCACTTGGTCTCTTTTCTCAAGGTACTTACTAAAATCAATGCAAATCCAGTTCTCATCATTTCACTCCTCCATCTTGATATATCCAAATTAGTATAATTACATTTCTTCATGTAAAACTCTAGTGTCGGTATTGGTGGATTCGCGTTCTCCATAATGGCAAACGGAACAGTCAATGAACTTAATTTACTAACAAAGGCACAAAGAAAAAGATAGACTAAAGAAAACCTAAAAAATAAAAATAAAAATCTTACTAGAAAGGAATCTAGCAAGTAGACCTAATAAAAAGAAATTTCAACCTAGAAAATAACTATTCCCCGGCAACGGTGCCAAAAACTTAATGTGAGGGATTGCGCCCTCACAAAAGGTTTTACCTCTCAAGGGATCTTGAGAAGCTTGCAATCCCCACCAGGCAGTGTACCTGATCGTTGTAGTATAGTATAGTGACAAGTACCGGGGGATTGATCGTTCAACTCAGGAATAGTGTTTGCTAAGATTAAAAAGTCTACTAAACTAGGTCTAAAGGTGAGGGATGATTCTTTTTGTATTTTTATATTTTTTTGAAAGCAAGTAAAATCTTGGGTTTTGAAGGAGTGGGCGGAATTAGTTGCTAGTCAACTAACCCAAATAACTAAGATGCAATCAAAATAAAATAAAATAAAACTTAAACTAATTGTGGTGGAAACAATAATGAGAGAAAATGTGTTTACTTAGATTTCATTACTCCCTAGATATCTTTTACCGGTTGATTAGCTTGTTACAATTGCATGGATGACGGGTTATATTCCTTAATACTAGTCGTAGGACCGTGTACGAAATTCCCTAACTCTATAGGCTTCCACTTCAATCTAGGTCGAGCCGACTACTAGCTCCTAACGTAGTATCACTAGAAGTTGCCTACGCATTAAATACAACCAATAAATTATAGTACACCTCCGATCATATTTCTTAAAACGTTCAAGCAAGTTACCAATTGGAAGTCTGCCAGTTTTCTTAAGCCTAACATCGAATTCGATCATCCAAAACAATTATAAACAAACCATCAACCAATAATTAACATCTAGGTTTCACTACATCTAAGCAAACACAATAAAAACCTAGCCTAACATGTTAAAGAGAAGACAAGCGTAAGATATAATCACACAACACATAGACATATTGAATGATTTGAATAAGTACTTATCTTCAATTGAACATGGAGGATTCAAGGGGTTGAAACCCCTGAAAAAGCTGTAAAAACGTCTAGTGTTTATTGCCCTAATATCCCACACAAAGTTCCACTTAATGTTCCACTTTTAATGAATGAAAATTAGAAAACTATATATAGATTTTACATCCTAACGGCGTCACGTTTTAGATTGTGACGCCGTCAACTCGCCGCCAAATTAAGGGTCGTATTGCCTAGATCCACTCTTGACGCCGTCATTAAGAGAATAAGCTATGGGCCGTCATGATCCTGACGGCCTTGGTGACGCCGTCAGGCATTTTAACTTTGAAATAATTCTGGGCCGTCATGTGTATTCTTTATATCCACCTCTTTTGCCAAGCTGGACGCCATCACTTGTAAAGCCTTGACGTCGTCAGGTACTGTTCCCAGCAAGGATTTTGAGACCTTGTCGTTTTCTTCACTTAATCGCTCCAAAAACGTCCAAAATGCTTCCTTTTCCAGATTTCTTCTCAAAAGTACCTAAAATGACAAAAGGAACGATTTAGGGTAATAATTAATCAAATAATCACGAATTCGGGCTTAAATGACCCCCTAAAAGCGGTACACTTTTCGCCTTATCAGTCAGCCACACATAAAGAGACCCTCATGATTATAAATACACCACAAGCTAAACTACCATAATGGGGACTAAACATCCATGACACATGAGTTAGGTGCAAGAAACTAAACAAATGCAAAGTGAAAAGATGGCAAAGCTATTATACCACACATCCACATCAGTATACAATACCCCAACACCAGACCATATCAAGGAAAAACTATGCATGAACCAAACACTCTGCATCAACCATCAGAACCACCAACCGCACTCCCGTTTCTCATAACACCACATTCGGTTGGTCTCGCCAGCCACTTTTCCCATTGAATTTCCTATTTCTTAGCCCTTCTGCATATCCACTCAAAGGTCTTTAGTTGAATCTCATTAAAGAGTCTTGAGCTGTTCTCAAACTTCCCTTTAAATAGCCGATTATTCCTATTCTTCCAGACAAAATAACTAGCCACCCATATAGTCATTTGCCACAATAATCTACTCTCCTTTCCCATCGAACCGCCTCCTTTATGACCTAACTACTTCTTTACCGTGAACACATCAGTTGAGCCAACACCCCACCACGCAAAAATCATATCCCAAACATTAATCGCATTTTCACATAACACCAAACAATGGTCAAGTGATTCCACTACATTATCACACCCCGGGTAAAGAACAGAATCAAGATCAATACCTTTTTTATCGAGCTCTACACGCACAGGAAGTCTCCCGTTTAAAGCCCGCCACACAAACATGTTGACTTTTCTAGGCACAAGGCTGTTCCATAACGTCTTGTTTACATCCGCCACATCAATCATCTGCCTCTCCTCTATCCACCTAGATAACTTCTTCACTGAAAAAATACCATTTGTATCCAACTTCCACACCCATATGTCTTTATTAAATTGGTTAAGCCTAACATTAGCTACAATCGCTTCAAGCTCTTCCAATTCCCCACTAGTTCTACCTCTAGGAGCTCTAGACCACTCCCAACACCATTCCCACTCCCCATTAACCCATCTTCCTTTATGTCCCATCTTCGATTCCTTGTTACTTTCTATCCTATACAATCTAGCAAAACGATCGCAGAAAGCGACATCCCCTACCCACTTATCTTTCCAAAATGATGTATATAACCTATCCCCAACCTTTTTAGAAAATTGATTTAAAAAACCCCCATCTAACACATCCAACTCCTTCCCAACGCGGATAATATCAGCCCACACACCTCCCCCAACTAACCAAGTCCCCCCTACACTTCCCCACCCGCCATCAACACCATATATACTTTTTATAACTCTACACCAAAGAGTGTCACTTTCTACCTGGTCATTAACCAATCTCGGCCTCTAATGGTGCAACATATTTGTTTGCTTGTTTTGGCTTTTCTATTTTGATTGAGTCTTCCTCTTTTGTGTTTCTAGCCGGTATTATTATTATTATTATTATTATTATTATTATTATTATTATTATTATTATTATTATTATTATTATTATTATTATTATTATTATTATTATTATCACTTCATTAGAAAATCATAGGATTTACAAGAAATTAGTGGGGAGCCGAGATACTAACTGGGCCCCCACTCCTCTAGCTATAGCAAAACCAATCCTACTAAAAATATGATCTGCAGCACGTGCTCCGATGTCTTGAGTCACCGAGAATCTTCGGATGCGCTTTAGTAAGGTCACCACATCCTTCTCAAGTTCTCCCAATGAAGAGAATGAGAAAAGAAGAAACCCATATCCGCTGTTCGCACATTTAGCCTCATACTTGACACGCTTGCGTTGTGCGGCTTCGACCATTATTATTATTATTATTATTATTATTATTATTATTATTATTATTATTATTATTATTATTATTATTATTTTATTTTTTTATTTTTTTTTATTATTATAAACCGTCATTTTTCATTGAAACCAAGGAAATTACATGAAATTGGAGGGGAGTCTAGACACAATCTGTACTCCCACTCCTTTATTATTATTATTATTATTATTATTATTATTATTATTATTATTTTTATTATTTTATTTTTTTATTATAAAAACATCACTTCATTAGAAAATCATAGGATTTACAAGAAATTAGTAGGGAGCCGAGAAACTAGCTGGGCCCCCACTCCTCTAGCTGTAGCAAAACTAATCCTACTAAAAATATGATCAGCAGCACGTGCTCCAATGTCTTGAGTCACCAAGAATCTTCGGATGCGCTTTAATAAGGTCACAACATCCTTCTCAAGTTCTCCCAAAGAAGAGAATGAGAAGGGGAGAAACCCATATCCAATGTCCGCACATTTAGCCTCATACTTGGCACGTTTGCGTTGTGCGGCTTCAACCACAACACAGTCAGGTGCAAAGTTAGCCATGTTGGTTTGTGTCAAGGGAGACGCCCCTGTCAAATCAACACATGTGTCCTGCCCACCGTCCCAAGAATAGAGTAACGCTGGGCGTAAGGTTTTGTCCCTGTCTCCACATAGCCCAATGTCCACCTCCTTACTAGCCGAGATCCCCAACCGAGAACATATGTCAACAAGGGTATCACGTACTATGTTATGCCGATGTTTAATCTCGATAATACCAGCACATGAAACTGCGTGGTCTCCATAAGTGTCTCCCACAAACACCCTAGAACAAGCTGAACACGGCATCTGAGTAGAAAATAAAGGAATACCCAGAAAATAGCATAACACACATCGGTAAGTTCTGGCATTCATGGTCTGTCCCAACCCAGATTTTATTATTATTATTATTATTATTATTATTATTATTATTATTATTATTATTATTATTATTATTATTATTATTATTATTATTATTATTATTATTGTTTTTTTTTTTTTTTTTTTTTTTTTTTTTTGGTAAAGGGGAGTAATCTTGCACCCTGGTAAATATATTAACCAAAAACTTTTAAGTACAATGGATATGGTTGAAATCCCACATCTCAGCCCGTTACATAGGCTAAAAGCTTACATAACAAGATACTTCCTAATTTCTCAACTAAAAATCAAATCAAAACTCAAATGATAACATAAGAACAACGAAATAAATTACTTTCTAAGGCCTTGAAGCTTGGTGCCATACATGGCATTGAAAGCATCCAAGTTACCGGGAAGATCATACACATGGTTCGCAAAATCATCGTAGTCATAGTCATCATAATCTTGTTCAAACTCTTGCCCCCCACCAAAAAGATTAGCAAACTCATCAAAGGGGTTAGCAAGCACCTCGTCTTCAGAATCAGACACCACAATTTCTCCCACCTTTGAAAATGGGTTAACCCTCTTAGTGGAAGAGGTCGACGGAATAGGATGACCATCATCATCCACAAGAGTAGCTTTCCCATCAATAAATAGTTTTTCAAGCTTACCAATTTTCTCAACTATAGGAGTAGAACCCTTACTAGACTCTTCCTCATTAACTTCCATTGTATTACCTGTCTTAATAGACTCATCTGTAGTAACTTCCATTGTACAACCAGCATCCACATCCTTGTTGTTGTTGTCAGCATCCGTATTATCCATATTAAGAGCAGCAAACTGATTAGATGTAAAAAGCTTCGTTCCACTCGTACTAGGCACTTCGAAAGCCTTATTCTTAGTGCCATCCACCTTCTTAGGTTCAGGAGGATTCTTTTTGGGTTGATACTGAAACTTCTTACCCACACTAGGTTTAGTAAACCCTCCTTTACCCTGAGTTGTAGAATTAGCTTTCTTTTTATTCTTGACAGTCGTGAAACCATCATTGACAGGTTTAGTAGGCTGAACTGGAGGTGCAACAACTTTAGGACAATCAATAAGAGTATGACCAAAGATCTTACAGTTATCACAATGAGGTGGTTTCCACTCATATTCAACTCGTATCTTCTCAATAGTCGAACCCGAACCATCAAGTAATGGTATCTCAACAGTGAGGCTTTCCCGAATCACCTCATCCGAATTCAACTCTATCATGCATCTTGCAAAACTACTACGGCCCCACGAGTCCTTGCACATTTGGCTTGTAAAAGCATCTAACCTTTTGGGCGTGCCAATAAGTGTAGCAAGAAGACTGAGGCCATCATCAAAAAACATAGCAAGGGGCACATCATGTAATTTAACCCACACCGGGATGTTAGTCAAATCCTCTTTAAGTAGGTTTGTGTTCAAGGTCCATGGTTTAAGAATGATAGGAACATTTCTGATCAACCAAGGACCGTTTTCAAGCACATCATCAACACCTTTCTTCGAACTGAACTTAAAAAAGAAGAACCCCTTTGCATTCATCATTACCTTTTGCACACCAAACTTAGCCCATGCATTGCGTACATAGTAATCAACAACAGGAAAAGCAAGGCGTTGGCCAAGGAAGTAACCGTATAGAGTATTCTCAAACCTCGTGTTCACCTCTTCCACTATTTTCATTGGAATTGAAAGGTCAACATCATCCTTCTTTTTGCTACATTCCAACCTCTGAAAATTAGACACGTGTTTCTGAGGTTCATTAGAAGTAGCACCCGCGTAAGAAAACGGCTTCACTCCATTACCACTATTAGTATCAGCTTTGGGAGCATTAGGACTAGAAGTAGCACTCTTATTCATATTCAAATTTGTCCCAAACTTCTGAGTTTGCATAGCAGCACTAAAACTCGAAGGAGGAGTATTTGTTGCATTAACATCATTAGCAACAATCTCACGTTGAATTTTATTCATAGCTTCATCAAAATTTGTATGTGCATTAGCTATCAATAGTTCCACATTAGGCTGTTTAGAATCATTTGGAGACGAATCAGAATTATGTGTAACATGCAGTTGCTCCACATCATCCAAAACAACCTTATCATTGTCCTTATTAGAACACCCAACATCACCAACACTAGAACTAGTAACCTCATTATTAGCCAATTGTGATAGTGAACTAGAGCTAGGGACCTGATTATTCGTACCTCCTTGAGAGTTACCATCATTACCAAGTGAAATCGGCTTCACTTGGTTTGTTTGTTGCGACATGTTAACATCAATTGATGTAGCAGCAACCCTAGAACCACTTTTAGAACATAAAAAAACCCTTATTCATCTCTCACCACCACGAAACCAACTTAAACTAATAAGAACCAAGTAACCAGCAGCATGCGATACCAAGAAAAAAGATAAAAGATAAAACCCTAATCTTAACGATTAGGGTTTATAGCAAATCGAATCAGAACTCTAACCTCCAGCCATAATTAAAGGCGATCAGTAATGGAATAAGAATTAATGAGTAATGATCAACAATAAACAACCCAAAGAAACCGACTCCAAAGAATGTAAAAGTCGGTTGAAGATTAACTAGCGATACCCTGAAAAAAGCGATCCCGCAATTCCACAAAACTTGTTTAACTCTCAACGAATCTGGTCCAGAACCAATAATCACGAATGAAAATCAGTATCAAGAACAAATTGAAGCAAGAAACACAAAGATTTAGGCAGATTTGATGGAATGCGATTGAGAAAAGTAAGGGTTTAGGGTTGTCGCTTTTTTCACCAGAGAGAATAAGGAGACGTTTTTATATTATTGTTTATGTATTCGCTTTTAGCTCTCTATCTTGGAGGCCTTTAGGTTTCTTCACCCGGTTGTCTTTATATATATCTTGTCGTTCAGATTGCTCGAGATAGACACTTCTCAAAAATTGAAGTGGAAATAGACTCTAATTTTACATGGTCAATCTGTTCAAATAGAACTCTGCTTCAAATTGCTTTGCTTGTGGTACGATATTAATAAGTCACCGTTTTGATTCATGCAAGTAGATCTTCGTGAAGCACAGTAAAAATTTGTCTGCTAATATTATAGCTAATTAGGCTTTAGATACCCATGTAAATTCTATTATCGATGATGAACTTGTTTGTAATTGTGCTTGCGGATGTTCATGATAATTAATGCAAATTGTATGTTCAATAGAAAAAATATAGTCAAAGGGGTCATTTTATGTAATGTAGCTAAATGTCTAGATCTATATTCATGAGAATCTGTGGAAAATATATGTGACTAGGCACCCAAGTCTTCGGATATTTGGAAATTGACTAGCCTTTAATGTTTTTTATATTATAAAAAGCAATTTAAACATTTTCTTATGCATTTTCCACTTGTAAACATGGAAAATATGATACTCTCGTTTAGGTACAAAGTGTCGTAGACGGCCCACGTGCAAAAGATTCGTTAAGATTGTAAAGATTTTAGTCGACCTTGTACTACTTTTAATATTTTTGTCTTTAGTAGATAGACACTTTGATATATTTTTGACTATTTTTTAGTGTTTGAATTTTCGTTCAGAAAAATCACACGTGATTTGTTGTTTTAAAAGAGTTTTTCTAACTTGTATCCCAGGATACAAGTTAAGCACAGCTAAAAAGTACACCCTTGGCCAAAATGTACACCAGTTGCCTAAAAGGACGGTGTACTTTTGTCGTCCTTTTGGTGTACTTTTTTGGCAACTGGTGTACGTTTTGGGTGTGGTTAGCTTGTATCCCGGGATACAAGTTAGAAAAACCCTAAAAAAAATAATAAAAAAAATAATCACCTGTGATTATTAAAGTAATAAATCAAATGTGATTTTTCTGAACGAAAATTTTGAAAAAAAAAAACAAGAAAAAAAAGTCGTCGAAGGTATATAGAAGTGCATATCTATAGAAAGATAATTAAATTCTCGTTGCGATAGTATAATTAATTGCGTGTAACAATTAACGATTTGTGAGATATTTTAATTTTAATTTTTTTTAATGTATAAACGTGAGGTTTTTTTATTTGATGAAAAAAATGGATGGTAATGATCCACCCATTTGTTCTTTCACAAAAATATGTTTGGTAACATGCAAAATCCTCCTTGTGGTTTAGTCAAATTGTAGGTTTCGTCTCTAGCCTTTCGAAAGTGCAGATGCCGTCCATGTGCAGAACTATAGGTTGTTGTGTTCGTCCTTGTCCAAAATAAAGTGACTAAAATGCCCTTGTCAAACACTGCAACCCAAAGATCCCCACCGGGATAATGTCTCCACTTTCGAAAGGTTAGAGATGAAAGCTACTATTTGGCCAAAGGACGATATTTGCATTTTACTCAAGACACTATTTATATCTTACTTTTCTCATATATTGACTAATAAGGTTACTTATTTTTGTTGTATATATACCCCCTGAAGGATTGATTTTTTTTTTTTTTTTTTTTTTTTAATTATGAAAAGAAAATGAAAAAAAATTATTATGTAAGATAGACTAATTACACAAAAGATGATGTGATCAAAATGATTTTTTTTAATTGCGTGTTGTTGTTGGATCTAGAATTGTTTTAATAAACAAAGTCTGAATTGGGACAACTCGATCATTAATCGAAGAAGAGTAACCATGCTTTATTGGTGCAACTCTTGCTTTGGCTTTTCTATATTGCGGTCTCCCCCCCCCCCCCCCCCCCCCTTTATTTTTTGCTTTTGGCACTCTATCTTGGAGGCCGCCGGGTGTGTATCTATTTCTTCACCCGGTTGTTTTTATATATATCTTGTCGTTCCAAAAGAATATAGTCAAACGGGTCATTTACATAATTTACCTAAATGGCTTGATCTATATCCACGAGAATCTGTGGAAGATATATGTGACTAGACACCCAGTCTTTGGATATTTGAGTATAGTCTTCAAGATGGACTCTCATATAGGTCCGAAGAGTTGTAGTCGGCCTACGTACGTGCAAGGAAATTGATATCATGAACGATAAAGTCAAGATATGCGAAGATTGCACAGATTTTAGTCGACGTTGTACCAGTTTTACGAGAGGGACAAGCAATAGTATTTTCGCGTGTTAATCGAGTTATATGTTGGCAACTTTGGGACCATTTGAAATGTTAGTTTGATGCATTTACTAAAGTCAGAATTCGGATCTTCCACAATGATGTTGTCACTCTTTAAAACAATTTCAACTCTCAAATCCAAGACATGATTTGTGGGCCAAATGATGTACCAAATATGTATCCTATTCAAATCATGTAGACATCAGACATGTTACAGTTTCATCTTTTTCTTCATACTTGTTCCTTCAACATGGGCAAGTTTCGATTGCGTCGATGACTATCATAACACGCAATTTGTACACCATTGCAACGTATACGTCTAGAAATCACTAAGTAAAGGTTGGCCACGATACATTGAATCCTTAGAATTGTATATCATTGTCTCTCTTCCGGAACAAGTAACCGGGACGCATGATAACCCCATAAAATGGAAATGTCAAAATGTACAAAACAGATGAAACCTTAGATTTGTAGATCAGCTGCAGAATATCGTACATTATCATTTATCCAATGATGGTTTTCAAGAAAAAGGAAAAGCAATTGCTCAGCAGTAACACAGTTCTTTTGTATGCTCATGCAGTTGAAGCGGATTTTGAAATTCTGGAAGTCACACAGCAGGGACCTTTTTCCCATCTTCAATGAAATAAATAGCCGTTTCTGGAACCTGCAATATGTTCCAGTTCAGCAAAAATTTTGAGTATGAAACGCAAATACTGAAATTTATGAATCCGTATAACCTATGTTACACAACTTAAACGGTGTACAAACCTAAATATTACCAAGTTTTAATCTTTAAAATACTCCGTGGTAAACAAAACTGATCTGATAACTAAGAACGTTTAAAAGATATTATCATTCAGTGAGAAATTTTTTGCCCATGTTTAGCCTAAAAAACAAGATGATTTTGCTTTTATCGAAAGTTTAGTTGAAACGACGTGTCGATATGACCCAACTGTACTTAAATGCTTACGAAGTTGCAACATCCCAATTCCCTGTTATTGGCCAAAATCTACTCTTTGTAATCATGTTTAATACAAAAATAATTTATGATAACTACTTTGTACGAGTAAGTCCAATATAAGATTTATAGTTCTATTTTAGAGTCTCATACGTAACTCTAATCCTGAAACAGGGGTATTAGTTTAGTATCTATCAGGATCAAGTAAAGATAAGATAAAGGGGTTTACTTACGTCAGGCCAAGTATCTGTAATGAATTCAACGATATCATATGCTATGTCTCCTTGTACATCAATTTGATCTTTCTCGGTGGGACCCTGAAGAGATTTATCCAAAAAAAATTGATTTATTAAAGCCATATATTATTATAAGATGCCTTAACTATATGTGGCCGGAAAATGTATACCTTCACAACGGAAGCTCCAATTGCAAATTTCTTTCCGAGTTTCTTCGAAGCGTCACTCAGTTTCACTCCTAGGATCATTTTGTTAATATGCAAGAAAATTCAAGATAACTGAAGAATCAAAATACCATGAACGGTGTGTATGTATTTAGCTTACCAAAAAGGTCAAGGCCTTTCAGTGTGGTGATAGATTTACGCTTGTTACGTGTTACTTTCTCGATTATGACTTCTTGTTTGTCCTAGAGAAGAACGTAAATGAGTCCGCTTAATATAAAACAAGTAATTACACATATATTCATAAGGCATACATACGACTAAAATCTGAGTGTATCATAGTTAAACTATTTTCATGTATGTACATAAGCGTTACGTAAAAATATTCCACTTTGTACCTTCTTTTTTGTCTTTCCACCTGGAAGCCGTTTTGCTGGCTCTTGTTTTGGTGCCGAAGAACCTGGCGCATAAAGAACATAACCAAATGTTAACCAAACAAAAACATAAAGGTAGGAAAAGAATGTTATCGGGAAACTGGATAAAACCATACAAAACGTAAAGAATTTCTCAGGTTTAATAAGAACAAGAGTAAATAAATTTATGCAAATGCAGCGCTAATATGTTAATGACAGATCTAAAGAACATGGAACTGGGATACAGGAGGGATAATATTAGTCGAATTTTGATTAGAAAGAGGGACACATTTATATATGTAACTAGCGCAAATTGAACTACAGATGAAACTAAGTATAACACATTTATATATCAAAAGTCCTATTGTTGTGTTAGAAGAAAACACGAGGCGGAACAATAAGTGCTTTTTTTCTTGAAAGCATCGACTAGAGATGATAAAATCACGCTTAATTTAACCTGTCAGTTGAGGTTGACTTACCCTACTAACACTTATTTGATCCTCGTATAAAAACTTTTATTACTAACCAATGTATTAAAAAATGCATAATTACATAGATCACATATGACCATATTGCTCTTAGATAGCTAGTATACCAGCATACTATTGCACTTGAGATAAATAAAGATTCACACTCGTGACTGAGAAACAAAAATATGTGGGTCAATGGAGAACACACAAATGCATGCTCTTACCAATCTATGTATTGATAAATACTGCATCCATGTGTAGAGATATAGTGACATGTTGACACAATTAAAATGAGATTAACTTTCTGCACCTACTGTATATTCTTGTGTAAGCACAATCAACATTAAATGAAGTACCAAACACTCTAGAAAGTGAAACGCCTACACAAACTTAGTGGATCCTCTAAGGGTAATTGCAGGTAACGCAAAACTCCTAACACAAAATAGAGCTTATGAAACATAGGCCGAAAACAGATAAGCTCGTAAGCCCATAAATAAGAATCAAACTTTATAACAAATACTTAACCAAAACACAAATAGCAAACAGATTTATACATAACAACGAAAAGGGTAAAATTTTAAACCATTGACTTCCTTCAAATTTGACTCTAACTTTAGGGGGTGCTTGTTTAAGCTTATCTTATGCGGCTAAGTCCAAAAATAAGCTTATAAACAAACACCCCCAAGAATCAAACTTTATAACAAATACTAATCCAAAACACAAAAAGCAAGTAAATTTTTACATAAATATGATAAGGGTAAATTCTTAAGCCATTAACTTCCTTCAAATTTGAGTCTAAACCACCAAACAAAAAACAGTAAAAACACAAACTATATAACAAATACTAAACCAAAATCCAAAAAGCAAAGAGATTTAAGCATAAAACTGAAAAGGGTAAAATCTTGAAGTACCATTAAGAAGCTGAGGGTAAAGATTGGGAGCGTTTTGGATCAACCATGGTTTGCATTTCTCAAAATCAGGTCCGAATTCACAATACTCAGCTGGTAACCCACATACACCACAGTACAACACTTTCACTGCTTCTGGTTTTTCAGCCATTTGGTTTTGGGTTTTAAGGGTTTTTGCTTCAGGGTTTGTAAGAAAGATGAACACTGTAAGGTTGGGGAAGAAGGATGGGCTTTTGAACGAATGTGTTACTTGGGCTTCTAAATTCGGACTTTCTTGTGTCATGTAATAAAAAGACAAGTTTATTTATTTATTTTAGGTCGAGGATAAACAGTTTGAGTAAAAAACATGTCAATTCGTTTATTAAATAGGCAACCCGTGAACTTGTTTACGCATGTAAACATTTTGAAAATAAAATATATAAGTTGGTTATTATGTTATATATGGATTTAAATGTATTTTCTTATGAACTTAATATGACATTAACAATATGAGGGTAAAGATTCGAAGCATTTTGGATCAACCATGGTTTGCATTTCTTAAAATCAGGTCCGAATTCACAATACTCAGCTGCTGGTAACCTACATACACCACAGTACAACACTTTCACCAGTTCAGGTTTTTCAGCCATTTGATTGATTGGTTTTGGGTTTTAAGGGTTTTTGCTTTAGGATTTGTAAGAAAGAAGAACACTAGTTGAAGAACTAAGCGAACAACGTCGTAAGGTTGGGGAAGAATGAATGTGTTATACAATTGGGCTTTTGAAATTGGACTTGCTTAAAGTTTTTTATTTTTTTTCTTTTTTTATTTTTGTTCTTTTTTTTTTCTTGTTCCTCGTTAAAGGTGTTTGTTTAAGCTTATATGCGGCATGTGAGCTTATTTGTTTTTCGACTTATATTTTATAAGCATTAATTTTTCATATTATTTTGAGACATGTGTACTTATATAAGTTTATTATGTATATGACAAACTTAATTTTTCAGATTATTTCAAATTTCTTTACCCGCGCGTTCCGTAACATACCTTGATTTGCTACATAATTGATGTTACATATAAAGTAAAAATGTTTTTGCTTAAAATTTAAAAAGCTTAAACTTGAGTAATGTTCAGTTTTCAAAATAACTTTTGTTTGTTTAATTTCCCACGTAAAATTCAAACAATGTTGAAGTGGTTACGTCAACCACCTGAAAAAGGAAGGCTTTACTCGGTCTTAATATTGAGGTAATAAGAGGACTAAGTCAATAGAAGTGTCACATAAACAAATATTTGATCACCAAAAAAACCAGTTACTTTCGGCCTTAAAACCTCCAACCAAATACCCTCTTAAATTAATAGGGTCTCCACCCACCCACCAACACATTTACTCTTTTTTTAACACTACCTAACACATTTATTCACTCAGCACACATTTATACATTTTCTATCTCCAAAGTCACTCATCACTCTCACATTTATCTTTTTAAAATTACACTCATCTCTTTGAAAAAATAACCACCAATCGGAAACCAACACTTACCATCGGAAAATCACCACCAAACTACCGAAAATCACAACCAAGAACCGAGAAAACACTTGTGCAATAGAAACTATTTTGCTATACTATAGTTGTAGATACCATATTTTCAAACTTGTGTAGTTGATACAGGCTCGAAAGGTTTTAGTGTTAGTAAACCAAATTAGATAAATGTTTAAAAGCAATGTACCGAATGGGCTTTGGTTAGCCCAGTTTTAGATTGAAACTAGGGTTTTCACTTTACGCAAACAATATTTAATTTTTCACTTCCCAATTATCTCAGGTAGGCGGTTACCCACTCAATTTTTAAAAAAAACAACAAAAAAATCATCCACATTTATGGTATAATCTGAACGCAATTAATTTTGCTACTTTTATTATTATTATTATTATTATTATTATTATTATTATTATTATTATTATTATTATTATTATTATTATTATTATTATTATTATTATTATTATTATTATTTTATTTTTTTCATTGAAACCAAAGGAATTACATGAAATTGGAGGGGAGTCTAGACACAATCTGTGCTCCTACTCCTTTTTGAATACACAAACTAACTCGCTGAAAAATGAAAGCACCGCTTCTGACATTGTTAGAGTGGCTGCTGGCAATAGTCCCGACACGCGCAAGTGTATTTAAAGCTTCCACATCAAGTTCCCCAAACGTATAAAAAGCGAAAGGGACGAACTTGTATCCATTGTCTTCACTTGGACGCATACTTCTTCCTTTTCTTTTCCACAGCATTACTCAAGGCAGCCCCGGGAGCCCATGACGTCACCCAGTCCCAGCAAACGGAGAAACCCCAGTCACATCCAAACATGCGTCCTTACCTTGGAACCAGTTAAACAATAGCACATCTGCAGGACGTAATTCTCTCCCTTCCTCTGAAAGAAAACCCATTGGAGCCTCTTTACGCACCATAATCCTGGCTTTGGAACATATATCAACAAGGATATCACGCATCAAATTATGCCTGAACTTAACACCCATTTCGCTAGCATAGTGGACTGCGTGATCCCCCCCACTGGTCCATACGGTGTACATTACAACTCGGGCATAAGCTGCCTTTAGAGAACATTGGGACCGCAAGCCTGTAGCATAACACCGATCGAAATTGGCGAGGATTCATCTTTTGTCCTAGACCGTCGATAGAGATGGCGAAGAGGAAGTCCTGCGCATGTGGTGCACGGATACTACTAAGCATAGCCACCTGCCTTGGACTTAGCGCGTACTTGGAAACAAGGTCTTTCTCAATGACACCGAAATAACACTTTGCCAAGGTTTTCATCATTTGGGGGGCAAAAGCGCCCCAGTGACAGTGAGGAAGTCGGTGTTACAAGTAACGTTGAATACGTCCAAAGCATGCTGGAATGAAGGGCCCTGTGTAACTGATGAGTGTGTAAATACTCATCATTTTTACCAATTCTGAACTGCCAAAACATCCAAAAACACTCAATAATGAATCAAAATAGTGAAAATATTCCAGGAAAGTGTTTTACATGTTTCAAATGCAAAAATACCAAAAACAGATGAAAAACACATAAAGTTTGCATAATTGGCAGTTTCAGTCCCCCAACTTTCAAAAGTTGTCAAATCTAGTCCCTGGAAGTTTAAAATGAAAGAAAAGTCAACCCAAGGCAAAGAAAAGTCAAAATTTATCAAAATAAGTCCTTGGGTGATAAAGTTTGAGAAAATTACACTTCTACCCCTCAAAATCCAAAATTGGCAAAACAGGTCCCTGGAGTTTGTGAAATTGGCAGATTTGGTCCCTGAGGTTTTAAAATAATACTTGTGGTCCTTGTGCTAATGTTTAAATGCAGGTTTGGTCCTTATGTGAATTTTGGGAAAAGTTTCATGACAGGTCCCTGAAGTTTGGGAAATTGACAGATTTAGTCCCTGGGGTTTTTAAAAGTGAAAAATTCAAAATTACACCTCACACTAATCATACTTTGGCATTATACACCCTTTGTAGTACTTCAAGAAAATGCCAAATCCAGTCCCCAAACTTTCCCATAATTACATTTTAGGTCCTTGTGATTAATTCCTAATAAAAACTAAATCCGGATCCAATATTAACCAAAACCAAACCAACACTAAGTCCAATCCAATTCTACTTGGGCCAAAACACCACCAGTCCACACCCTAAGCCCAAGTCCACCCCCACTTTGACCCGACCCCTTGGTTGACCCCGGTCAAAACACCAAAACCACCCCAGTTATCTTTTTCCCTCCCACCTCCAAACCAGATACCACCATGGTTTTACAGTCGACCTCCCCTCTCCTCCAATCACAAGCCAAAGCCCCCACAATCATTACCTTCCCACCTCCCTACACCTACCCCTCACCTCCACAATTAATGATCCTCCTCAAATACACGTTATCAGAAGAAATTCAAAGAAACACCTTTTGGCGCCAAAATACGTGTAAGCTAATTAGTGGACCAAATTGATCAGAGAGTGGTGGGATATGCTCAGAAGAGGATGGGAAACCCTAATTGGGGGCTATAAATAGAGGGGGAAGCACAAGGAAGATTAGTTAGTTAATTTTAGTTTTATTTATGTCGTGTAATTGCAATGTTCAATTTTAGGGTACACCCAAGCTATTAAGCAGTGGTAACCTTCTTTTTATTGTATTGTAACTCTTTTTAATTAATTAATTTCAAGTTTCATTTGCTGTTTCAACTTATGCAGTTTATCCTTAATTTCAAAATAATAATTAAGCTAAATGGTTGTTATTGTGTAATGTAGTGGATTCTTAGGCTCATATAAGTTCCCATAAGCTTGTTCAAGCTATTAGAGATCCTAAAATCCAGTACTAGTAGAAGGAAATCAAAAAGTTAAAAAAGGTCAACATTAGTCAACTGTTGCATGTTTGATGTTTGTTTCAGGTATTGAGCATCATTGGGGAGCTGGATTGAGTTGGATACTGCCTATCTAAAGATAGGCTACAAAGGAAAACCCTCTGTTCATGCTGAGGGTAACCTAGTAAGGACTTGCTTATTTTAATTCTTACTTAAAATTCCTAGTTTAAGCTTTTGATTAATTGTTTGCTTATATCTGCTAATGCCTGTTTGTTTGTGTTATTTAAGTCTTGTTTAGATAATTCTTAGCTTAAAAATTACAGCTTGTTGTTTAAAATATTTAGTTACTTAAAAATTATAAGTTTAACTGTCTCATTTGTTTTGGTGTTAAGTGTGTATGAGTAATGTGATAATCTGAATATCAAGTACTTAAAACCAGTTACAATAATCATATTTTGTTGTTTGGGATTAAGTTTGTACACCCTAATCACCATTTGCTTTGAAAAGCCATTGAATCAGTAGATAAGGGTGTGTTTGGATAATCAGTGTTCACTATGTTCAAGGATTAATTAGTAGTAACTTCTGATTTAAATAAGTCATACTAGGCCTAAGTTAGCTAAGCAAGTCATAAAATTGAGTGATTATAGAGTAAAAAGTCAAATTCATACTCTAATTCTCTACACAGTTAACTGTGTAAGAGTTAGGAGTCCATAAGCTCATAATCTGATAGGAAGTTGTTAATCTAGCTTTTAGTAAACTTATTTTAGCTTAAAACATCATAATCAGTAAGTTAGATCACTTAGAATCTCACCAAAGTCAAAGTTTGAGTGTTCTTGTCAAAAGTCAAAATACTTGTTCTCAGATTTAATCAAATTTGCTTGTTCATTTTTGAATTTTGTGATTTATTTGGGATTGTGAGAATTGGAGGTTTAGTTTTCTACCAGCTCATCTTTGATAATATACTTTCATTTCATTTTTAGAAAATTTAACCTGGGCCCCACAGACCATCAAAGTGACCTGCAGGGCAAGGTTGTGCCCTGCTCATCTGCACACCCAGTCACCACCACCACTTTGGTGGTGTTTTGTGACCACCTCAGTGGACCCCAGACCCCATAGATAGGTTTTTCCAACCCCCCTCCTAGTAGACTCCTAGGTTTGACCAGTTGTTTGACCTTGGGACAAGTGGACCCCACCTAGTTTAAGCCTTATAGTTTGTCCCCAAAACCTGGTTCAGTTTGATATTGCAAGTGCTTATTTCTTCCCTTATCAGCTTATTTGTGCTTATTATTTGTTGTTCCTAGTTTAGTTAAGTTTGTTAAACTTGTTTGTGTCTGATTTCACCATTGTGGACCCCACCCAAGGCCATTTGACCTTATTTGACCAAACAGTCAACTGTTTAAGACAAGGGGGTGTCACAGCTTATTTATAAGCTAATTTTAAAAGTGTTTTTACAAAAGTTTCTCATTTTCATTAGTTAAGTTAGTTTGTAAAAGAAAATCCAAGAAAAAAACCAATTTAAAACAAGTGATAGTTTCTATTTAATTCAAGTTAATTTTAATTTTCATTTTTATATTTTAATTAAGTCACTAGTGTTTTTATATTTTTATTAAATACCTTATATAGTAAAGTAATTTTAATAAATTTTTCAGATTTTTATTTTGTCATTTAGTATTAATTAGATTTAATTTTAATTTTCTTTATTATTAATTAACATCAAATATTAAATAGCTTAATTAGTTTTTATAAGGTTAAATCTAGTTTTTATAATTTTCTTAGTTCTAATATAGTATAATAAGTTTTTAGAAAATAAATTTTGAGATTCTACTGTTCATTTTCTATTTTCCTTATTTATTTGTTTAAAATAGATTTAAGTAAATTAATAGGTAAATAATTAGTTGTTTAATCTTAAAACATAATTTTTAGAGTTTTTATAATTTTGTAGGATTCCAGTGATGGTTAAGTAATTTTATAAATTTTATCTTAATTTTCCAAGTTAATTTAGTATTAATATAAATTAAAAGTAGTTTATTTAGTTTAATTAAGAAAATAGTTTTTAATTAATTACAAAACCACAAAAAGACAAAAATATTATTTTTAATTTTTTATACTTTCTTCAAGTTCTAATTTAGGTTTAGAAAATATTTTTGTTAATTTTTAGTTTAATTTAAATCATTTGTCATTTTTAGTTTAATTAATTTAGATTTTAATTTAGATTTTAAATAGTGTAATTAATTAAATAATAGTATTATATTATTTTAATCACTTTTATAATTTCTTTTTCATTTTTAATTTTAAGTTTTGAAAAGTGTCAAAAGCACCCCCTGTAGTTTGATAATTACCAAAAACCCACTTTTCCAGTCCGATACGTGATCTTAATTGTGAATTTGTGCATATATCTGGTATCTGATTATTGTGAATATTATATCTGTTTGCCAATACCAAAATAACAGTAGCAAAATCAATTCCATATCATCTGGGCTACTGTCCTCAGTCCCACTCACTCATAAACGATTCCAAAAGCACCATTTCAATCTCGCTGGGACTTTAACGACCCGGGAAAACACTATACTATCACCGGAGTATTGATTCTAGGCTGTCTTTGACTTGTTGACCTTGGTCAATAATAATCTGACGGTTCTGAACCAATCAGTAACAATACCCGTTTTGGTGAGTATCTTACCCTGTAAGTCGTTCGTTTGCATTCGAGAAGCGAGGAAAGCATATTGGATGATATCCCCCGCTGCAAGGATGCCAAGACCATCGAGCTTTATGGGAAGAGTGGCGAGCCTCCACTGCCAATCACCAAACCCTGGCCCTGAAGCAGTAACAATCTTCTCCAAAGAGGCATGTAATGTCTGATCAAACTGAGCTTGGGCCTCTGATAAGTGCAAGGGGGAGCATGTTCTCAAAGCATAAGATAATTTTGAAACTCCTGCACAATTACGCAAAAGGAGAAGCTCACATTGCGGATCATTGAGTTGTTTAATTGGCTCGATTAAATGTATGGTTTTGGAGACCCTTTTGGAAGCCAGATCCCGATAGAAACCTTCGTCTAAACTAACCGAACCACCAAGAAGTTTGACACCATTGATCGGGCGAGCAATATTTATAGGAAACACGCCATCCATTTTGCTTCTAGGGTCTTCGGCAGGCCAGAAGAGTTCAGTCTTGTCAACATTTAAAAACAAACCACGAGCGGGCCCCTCTGTCCTAATGATGTCAAGTGCCTTGGCGACCATGAGCGTATCTCCAACAATAGTACCATCATCGAGGTACCACGCCTGAAGGGTAAGCTCACACGACCGATTGATAGCATGAATCAAAGGGTGCAAAGCTAGAGCAAACAACAGAGGGCCCAACGGATCACCTTGTTGGACACCCTGGCATGACCATAGGATGGAGTCCTCATAATAGAGCCTGGCAGGGCACGCATAACAGAACTCAACCCAAGGGGCAATAGAAGGGCATCGCCCCTAGCTTCCTGAAGCAAGACACTCCTGTCCACAAGATTGAAAACATTCTTAAAGTCCACTAAAAGCATGGAGAGTCCAACTTCACGCCCCTTAGACTCAATGAGCCTATTTACAGAGTGGAGGACAGCCTCGCACCCCCAGGGACTCCCACCCCAAATTGAAAATCCTGCAAGTAAGAGTTCATGGAATCACCAAACGAAGAGGAGGCGACCTTTGACACAAGTCTACGCCAAACAGTATCAACAACAATAGGGCGTATACCGCCACCAGGCTTGACTAAGGGAGTCAAGGGGGCACTAGCGATATATTCCCCCAGTTGACTAGGGCACTTTCCACTAAGGAACAGATTAACAACTCCAGTAATGGACCCAAGCAAGTCATCAGCAATAGCAGACGCCGCCCCTCCCAAAATATCCAAAAAATGTTGTGCCCGTAGCCCATCACGACCACATGACGTCCCTTTGGGGAAGCTGCGAATCCTGTTGAGTACCAAGTCCTTTTCGACAGAAAGGGCGTCCTCGTCAGGTGAAAAAGAGGGCGTGGCCGGATATTATTATTATTATTATTAGGCAGTTGGCCACCAACTACCGCAAAAGCGCGCAGTTGACCAAGTCAAAGCTTAAAGGCGGAGG
Organism: Artemisia argyi; assembly: GCA_030686995.1. Taxonomy (NCBI): domain Eukaryota; kingdom Viridiplantae; phylum Streptophyta; class Magnoliopsida; order Asterales; family Asteraceae; genus Artemisia; species Artemisia argyi. Next base: position 62,029 of record JARVZY010003063.1, on the reverse strand, counting down.
TTCGAATCCGGACTCCAACTTGGTCAGCCAGTGTTGCCTAGGTAATTTACCGGGATATGCCTTCCTTGTTGGGTGGGGGGCTCGGTACCAAAAAGGTACACGGACTTGAGATGGTTCCGCCAAATACCATTTATTATTATTATTATTATTATTATTATTATTATTATTATTATTATTATTATTATTATTATTATTATTATTATTATTATTATTATTATTATTATTATTATTATTATTATTATTATTATTATTATTAATTATTATAATTCAAATATTAGGCGCCAAATAAGGATGCGGCAAATCCGTCATAATCATTATTATCCATGTCAAATTATTAGTCAAAATAAACCACATTACATACAAAAATTTACTTATAAGCAATTAGAAATACCAAAATTTGACCTGCTTTTACTGGACTCCACCACTAGACTTGGATAATGGTGATTCTGACGGATTTTCCGCATCCTTCTTTGGCGCCTAATATTTGAATTATAAAAATTAATCAGAAACTGATGAAAAATAATAATAATAACAACAACAAAAATAAAAGTAGCAAAATTAATTGCGTTCAGATTATACCATAAGTGCGGATGATGTTTTTGTTGTTTTTTAAGGTTGAACGGGTAGCCGCCTATCTGAGATAATTGGGAAGTGAAAAATTAAATATTGTTTGTGTAAAGTGTAAACCCTAGTTTCAATATAAAACTGGGCTAACCTAAGCTCATTCGGTACATTATTTGTAGATATTTGTCAAAATTGGTTTACTAACACTAAAACTTTTCGAGCCTGTATCAACCGCACAAGTTTGAAAGTATGGTATCTGCAACTATAATATAGCAAAATAGTTTCTACTGCACAAGTTTAAAAATAAGAAATTTTCTCGGTTCTTAGTGGTGATTTTCCAGCGGTAAGTGGTGGTTTTCCGACTCGTGGTTATTTTTACAAAGAGAAGAGTGTGATTTTAAAGAGAGAAATGGGAGACTTAGGAGATCGAAAGTGTATAAATGTGTGCTGAGTGAGTAAATGTGTTATAGGTAGTGTTAAAAAAAAGAGTAAAGATGTTAGGTGGGTGGGTGCAGGCCTTATTATTATTATTATTATTATTATTATTATTATTATTATTATTATTATTATTATTATTATTATTACTATTATTATTATTATTATTATTATTATTATTATTATTATTATTATTATTATTATTATTATTTATATATTTTTTTCATTGAAAACATGGAAATTACATGAAATTATAATTCAAATATTAGGCGCCAAATAAGGATGCGGCAAATCCGTCATAATCATTATTATCCATGTCAAATTATTAGTCAAAATAAACCACATTACACACAAAAATTTACTTATAAGCAATTAGAAATACCAAAATTTGACCTGCTTTTACTGGACTCCACCACTAGACTTGGATAATGGTGATTCTGACGGATTTTCCGCATCCTTCTTTGGTGCCTAATATTTGAATTATAAAAATTAATCAGAAACTAATGAAAAATAATAATAATAATAACAACAACAAAAATAAAAGTAGCAAAATTAATTGTGTTCAGATTATACCATAAGTGCGGATGATGTTTTTGTTGTTTTTTAAGGTTGAACGGGTAGCCGCCTATCTGAGATAATTGGGAAGTGAAAAATTAAATATTGTTTGTGTAAAGTGTAAACCCTAGTTTCAATCTAAAACTGGGCTAACCTAAGCTCATTCGGTACATTATTTGTAGATATTTGTCAAAATTGGTTTACTAACACTAAAACTTTTCGAGCCTGTATCAACCGCACAAGTTTGAAAGTATGGTATCTGCAACTATAATATAGCAAAATATTTTCTACTGCACAAGTTTAAAAATAAGAAATTTTCTCGGTTCTTAGTGGTGATTTTCTAGCGGTAAGTGGTCGTTTTCCGACTCGTGGTTATTTTTACAAAGAGAAGAGTGTGATTTTAAAGAGAGAAATGGGAGACTTAGGAGATCGAAAGTGTATAAATGTGTGCTGAGTGAGTAAATGTGTTATAGGTAGTGTTAAAAAAAAGAGTAAAGATGTTAGGTGGGTGGGTGCAGGCCTTATAAATTTAAGAGGACATATTTGGTTGAGAATTGAAATCTAGAGAAATGAAATCATAAAGAATTTTTAATGAATTCTCGTGTTTGGCACAAACAGAGACTTAACCCAAGAAATAAGCAAAAACATATGTTTTGTTTACTAACAAAAACAAAAACAACGTGAAATAAATTTTATAGAAAATTTGAAACCGTAAAAAAAAATAGACCCGCAAATTAAAGAACATGTGCAAAGTATTTTTCTTCTCTCTGTATAACACAAAACAGTTGCAAATTAGAAACCAAACAATAGAATTGAGATGATTTAATTTCTTTTTGATCTAGTCAACCAAGTCATTAAATATTTTGATGATCAAGCCTAGCCCTATCATTACCTCAATATTTAATGACTTAGTCGGATAGATAAAAAAGAGATTAGTCGGTTAATTTGTTGACAGACTTGTGTGCATTAAAAAAAAAAAAAAAAAAAAAAAAAAAAAAAAAAAAAAAAAAAAACTATTGAGGCATAATAATAATAATAATAATAAGGGTTTTTCTAATGTGTGCCCTGGGGGCACACGTTAAGAACACCAAAAGGACAATGGGACCCACGAAAAAGTACATCCGGACCCACGCCTTTTATCTGAAAAGTGTACTTTTCTGTGGGTCCGGATGTACTTTTTCGTGGGTCCCTTTATCCTTTTGGTGTTCTTAACGTGTGCCCCCAGGGCACACATTAGAAAAACCCTAATAATAATAATAATAATAATAATAATAATAATAATAATAATAATAATAATAATAATAATAATAATAATAATAAACCATGGGATCTAAAATCTGATACATAAAGTTTTTTTTGGATGAACCAAAAGGCGCAACAAAAAAAAGATTGTGAGACAATAATGCTTAATTTTAAAGGGCCTTAATAGGTGGGTCAATGGTTCCTATATATAGGACCAGAAGAAAGTAGCCCATGCAACATAAAGTAAATTACTAACTTTAATAAAATAAAAGTTTATAAAGATGCTGCTAGAACTGGGAATTAAAGTGGTCGGTGTAATTTTATTTATTTATTATTATTGAATTTTTAATTTTATTGTTTAAAAAATTGAAAATGATATAAAAATAGAGATGAGGTTGTTTCATTACACCAAGTAGGTCGCTGAAGTAGGGTAAAAACAATAAAATACCATCGTACTTTCAAAAATGTCCCAACTTGACCAATTTACTTTTTTATTGCGGAATTTACCAATGAACTTTCAAATTTTTGGCCGACTTTACCAATAAACTTTCAAAATTTTAGCCGACTTGAACCAAATTTTTAGCTAAATTTGGTTCAAGTCGGCTAAAAATTTGAAAGTTCATTGGTAAAGTCCGCAATAAAAAAGTAAATTGGTCAAGTTGGGACATTTTTGAAAGTACGATGGTATTTTATGGCTTTTACCCACTGAAGTAATCTAAGAGAGAGAAAGCTGTGAAAGTCACCTGAGTCCTTATTACACACAGCCTAAGCGGTAAGAAAGAGCAAATGTATTAATAAATGATGCTTGGTTTCATATAAGACAGTTTAGTTGGGAAAATGATTGTAAGAACTAAGAACACTTTGTATAACTTTAGTTTCAACAACTTCTGCCTTATCAAACTGGTTTAGAATAAAAAACTCAAATAACATAAGGAATCATCACTTCCAAACAACTAAAAGGAGCTATATGTTAATCTTCATTTGAAAGTTCCAATACTTCACCTTTAAAAAAAAATAAAAAAAAAATAAAAATTAAATAATAATAATAATAATAATAAATAAATAATAATAATAATAATAATAATAATAATAATAATAATAAGTTATTAGTGAATATGTACATCCAAAATATTAGGGGGCGCTTGGTTGAAATGAGGCAATGAGAAAGACAATGATAATGATAGTGCAAATTAAGGAATGCAAAAACTCCTTTGTGTGGTGGATTACGGGGTAATGGGTGATTGCATTTCTTCTAACCAACCATCATTATTAACGTGTGCATGGAAAATACAGCTGTCATTGACTGAAAATATTATTCAGATTATCCAATATCTCCTTTGTGTGGCCACTAGCTCTTGAAAGACTTAGAGCGATTGTTGACCCTAAAGTCTACGGCAAAAGTCTTGTGAAGTAGGGTCTTAACCAAACTATACGTAATAATTTAGAAATTAATCGGATACTATATATCTGCCCCGTGCTTGTGACTTTGAACTCTATCTTACTCCAAAATGGAAACCAGCTTTCTTGTTATTTTTACATTCTTGCTCTTGCAAAGACTTGGCGCAAGCAGCGAAAGCATGATGACAAACTCTTCAAGTGTTACATGTATCGAAAGGGAGCGGAAATCTCTTCTTATATTCAAAGAGAGACTCACAGACAGGAATCATCGTCTGTCAACATGGACCGGAGTAGAATGCTGTGAATGGGTAGGAGTTCATTGTGACAAGCGAAGTGGTCATGTTATCAGACTTGATCTTCGAACTCCAGCATTTTTTAACACAGACAAATTTGAAACTAAATGGTACTATGGCAACCAACTTGGAGGTGAGGTAAGCCCTTCATTATTGAATTTGAAGCACTTACGTTACTTGGACTTGAGCATGAATGATTTCTCAGGACATATTCCTAAGTTCTTAGGGTCATTTAAGCATTTGGAATACCTTAATCTTTCATGCTCAGGTTTTAGTGGTGTAGTTCCTCATCATCTAGGAAATCTCTCAAGGTTACAATATCTTGATCTTAATACACTATATCACGTAGTGCCTGCCAGAAAAGGTTTTATTTGGTGTTCCGATATGATCATAGATGATCTACAATGGGTGCCTTCACTATCATCATTAAAGCTTTTGGGGTTATCAGGGTTACACATGACTATGAACCTTACTGATGAACTTGATTGGTTCAGTGAAGTTAACATGCTCCCTTCTTTGCTTACACTGAACTTGGCCGGCTGTCATATCAATTTCCCTTCCATTACATCTGTTAATTTCACGTCTCTTAATTCACTCGATCTCTCATACAACTTCATCAATTCTACCATTCCTGTCTGGTTATCCAACCTTACTGACCTTACGCATCTAGAGCTTTCTTACAACAAGTTCCATGGTCAGATTCCTGATTTTCTTGGAACGTTGAGTGCTCTTGCTTCAGTTGACCTTGCGTTCAATTCCTTTGATACTTTGGTGCCAGGTCTGTTTTGGAATTTGAGTTGCCTCACACTTCTTGATCTTAGTGACAATGAGTTCCGTGGTTTGGTTCCTGCAGATGTAAAGAACCTATACCAACTGAGTTTCCTTGATTTATCTAGGAATAAAATTGTGGCAGATCTTCCAAGTTTAATAGGAAGTATGTCAGAATTCTTGGCAAAGAGTCTTGTGTATCTCAGTCTTGCAGAAAACGAGTTCAGTGGATGTATTCCGAATACGATTGGAGACTTTAAGAAACTTGAAAATCTGCTCCTCAGCGGAAATACATTGTCTGGTCATGTACCTCCCTCACTCGGTGGCCTAACGTGTCTAAAAGAGCTGGATGTCTCCAATAATTCGTTGGAGGGAAATCTTTCAGAAGTTCACTTCATCAAACTGAAGAACTTAACCTTACTGGATTTGTCTTCAACTTCTTTAGCATTGAATGTCAGCTCCCGATGGCATCCTCCATTTCAACTGCGTGAATTTAATGCAAGCTCCTGCAACATTGGTCCCCAATTCCCGAGTTGGCTTCAAACACAAACAAAACTTGAGAACCTATATCTTTCAAACTCTAGTATTAGAGATACATTACCAGATTGGTTTGAGAACATCGCAACTCATATTGCTGACTTGGATTTGTCTTACAATCAGATCGGTGGCCAACTGCCAGCATTTCACTCTAACACCCAAACAGACTTGCGCAGAACACTGAAAATGAACTCGAACAAATTTGAGGGACCACTCATCTCATTACCATCGGATGTTGAGATGTTGGACCTGTCAGATAATTTACTGTCAGGAAATATTCCTAAGACCAATGGAACAGTGAACCAAAACCTGGTATATATTGATCTCTCAAAAAATCAGTTAACAGGAGCTGTTCCAAAACACCTGTGCAATATATTTGGTATCTGGTTATTGGATCTATCACAAAACAATTTTTCTGGAAGGCTTCCTCGGTGCTTATGGAACTTGGATTTGGATGTGATAGATCTTACAAATAACACAATAACCGGTTTTCTACCAAGCGCTTTGGGCTTTCTAAGAAATCTCAGGTCGTTGCACTTGCGCAACAACAGATTTATGGGGGATCTCCCCCTTTCTTTACAGAATTTGAAAAGCCTGATCACCATGGATTTGGGAAACAATTTATTCACGGGTAGTATCCCTTTCTGGATCGGTAAAAGTCTACCGAATCTTAGATACTTAAATCTTCAATCCAATCAGTTTACAGGCAAGATTCCACGACAGCTTTGTCGCCTCCGCAGTCTTCAACTTTTAAACTTGGCACATAATAGCATAACTGGGACAATCCCTCCTTGCTTTGGGAATTTAAGTGGCATGATAGAAAATAACAATGATGACAGCAATGTTTCATATAACGAATATATCTTGGTTAACATGAAAGGAAGGCAGTTGCTCTTCACAAAAACAATAAAGTTTCTCATATCCTTAGACCTATCGAGCAACAATATTGTTGGAGAAATTCCAGATTCTTTGATGAATCTTGTGGGTTTGAAGAATTTGAATCTTTCAAGAAACCTGCTTAAAGGAAATATACCAATAAAGATTGGAAACCTACAGCAAGTGGAATCTTTGGATTTGTCAATGAACATGTTGTCTGGTCGAATTCCCGAAAGTTTGGCTACCTTGCACTCTATAAGCTACCTGAACCTGTCATTCAATAAATTATCTGGTCCTATTCCGGTTGGAAATCAGCTCCAGACTTTAGACGACCCGTCCATTTATGAAGGGAACAACGGATTGTGTGGGCCGCCACTATCGAGATGCAAACCATCCAATTCTTCATACAGTAATGACGGTCAAGAAGAGAATGATGAAGGCTTGTTTTCTTATGTTAGCATGGGGCCAGGCTTTGTTGTTGGATTCATGGGACTTCTTGCTAGTTTGCACTTCATCAGGAGTTGGAGGTTGGCTTACTTTGGGTTCTTTGAGAATGTTTATGGTTGGCTAACGTTATCAATATTGTTGAACCTTGCTCGCCTAAGGAGGAAGTTTTTCTAGCGAGGTATGTACATTCATGAATACGAGTATAAAAATACCAGATTTCAATTCCCTTAATTTCAGAATGAGAACATGCATTTAAAGTCTTGCATATATAATAGCTGTGTTTGTAAATCCATATTGTTCAATTCATACAAGTCATAGTTTTTGATTTTTCTTGTAAATTATCATAGATGTTCTTTAAGTGGCCGTAGGTAGATCTTCAGGAGATTATGCAGAGATCAATATGTTGCTAACATTAACTAACATTTGTAGGTATCCTTTCTTAATGGAGGTGTTCAGGTCAAGCAAAGACGATGAAGTACGTTATACCAATACTATGCTTCGTAGATAAAAGAATCATGCATGTGTACGTTTCACGCCATAAAGTCGCTTGTTTGTTTTTTGTTTTTTCTTTTTGTGTGTGTTTATTGTTGTTTACTATGAGGATTAAAACTTCATTATACCAATACTATGCTTCGATGAGTACGTTATACCAATACTATGCTTCGAAGATAAAAGAATCACGCATGTGTACGTTTCACGCCATAACCTTAGTTTCCGTTATATAACCAAATTAAAACCTTAAATTATTATTGTATGGCAGTATGACACTGTTAGACTTGTACTATGTGTAGATATATATATGTGCATAAGTTTGGTTGTAGGAATTAGAGACTTGAAGCAAAGGCAAACATGAGTTTGTAAATTTGATTAATTAAGTAAATGGTCTTTGTGGTTTGTCAATATAACGAAAAATGAGATCATCAAGGAAATCGTTAGACAAAAAAAAAACAATGAGTTAATATGGTCTTTCAAATTTCTTCACGGGAGAAGATGGCCCTTCTTATTTGCATATTCCATCACCATCAGGAACCAGGAAGACGTTAACTTATTCTCTTTCATAAAAATTGCTACGAAAGTTAGCGTATTCCAGATTGTTGAATTGCAGCTACACTGTGACGACCCTCTTGAAAATATGATATTCCATTCCATACCCCTGCAATAAAATGGGACAAGTTGGTGAGCATGAATAATCCTTTTAAGTGTCGTTCATGGATACACAGATTGAGATTAACTAAATTACATATTTATAAGATAACCGCTCAAAATGTTCACATCAAAATTTTCAACAAGCATAGTGATAAAAGAATTACGGCCCAATAATTTTGGTTCTGGCTAGTTAAGGGTCAAAAGAGCTTCGGATGAAAACATGTAATGTTTGTAATTTATGAAGTGTCTGCATTGGAATATACTTTGAACAACTCCTAGTCCATTTGACAAGTGTGATCCGCAAAAGCCGTTTCCTTTTTGATACATTTTTTTATTTTAACAGTCCCGACCCGTTAGAGATAACACATAGCCTGAAACAACCCATTCATAACTCATAAACAAATTGGCTGAAAATTGCTACCTCTAGTAACATCTCATTCCATGTTTTCTTGCAGCAGTGACAATGAAAAAGATGTGTAAAAGGATAATAAAAAGGCTAACTTATAAGATTATAAAAAGGCTAGCTTGAAAGCAGTTGTGACAGTAGATAAGCCATAGGCTAATAAGTTGATCTATGTGACACAGATTACATGTTAAGTTGTGCATGGTGCTGGACTTTAAAAAAATGCTGAAACAAGCATTTCGAAACCAATTACATGAGATCGAAACAAAACAAACATCGATAACATCCACAAACAAAGTCGTCAAGCGACCACACAAACCAACTGAAATAGAAACAGAAGTCCAGTACTCATCTTCATCGCCTTTCCACGGCACCCCCTCAGCACCAACCTCCTCATTATCCTTCTAAAGAGCTGCAAGATCCTCACGAGCCTCGGAAAAATCTCCTTCTTCTATTCCCTCACCAACATACCGGTGAACAAACGTACGCTTAGCATACATGAGGTCAAACTTGCAGTCAATGCGAGAGAACACCTCTGCAACACTGGTTGAGTTAGAAATCATGCAAACCGCTCTTTGCACCTTAGCTATACCACCTCCAGGCGCAACACTTGGTGGTTGGCAGTTGATACAGCACTTGAACCCAGTTGGGCACCAATTCACAAACTGGATGGTTCTTTTGGTCTTGATTGTTGCAACTGCAGCATTGACATCCTTGGGGACAACATCACCATGGTACATGAGGCAGCAAGCCATGTACTTTCCATGATGAGGATCACATTTGGCCATCATGGAAGATGGCTCAAAAGCACGTACTGTTTGGTGATCTCGGAAACTGAGAGCTGCTCATGATAAACCTTCTCAGCTGAGATGACATGCAGGAGCGTACGACGAAAGCATGAAATGGATCCTGGAACCAAGTTGGTCAGTAATTCAGCCATATCAATGTTCAAAGCTCCATCAAACCTCAAAGACGCGATCAATGATGAGATGACCTGAGAAACAATCAAACAAGGCTATTAAGGTTGGTATAGGTGGGACGCTCGCTGTCAAGAGGATGTAAAAGATAATATTGTATAAGGTGAACAGAAAGAAGAATCCAAAAGTCTTGTTGCTCCTACAATTGATAGGCCTGTACGTGAGTGGAAATTGCTAAGGAATTCCATAAGGTTGTTTTCATAATTTATCGACAAAGTATCACAATCCAATCTTTTATTAAAATATTATTTTCACTTTCCTCCACCTACACAACAAATACATACAACTAAGCGTGTCATAAAACCCGACCCGAACCCGAACAGGTTCGGGTCAACTCGGGTAAAAAATCATATTCGGGTCAATCGGGTCAACCCGAATTGACCCGAGTTCTAAACAAGATGGGGTTCGGGTATGTTTTTTTAGCCTTAACCCGACCCGAACCCGAGTTGACCCGAATAAACTAACACTTTACAATGTAAAAATACTCAGGCTGACCCCAAACCCGAGTTGACCCGACCCGACTTGACCCGAACCTGAATTGACCAGACCCGAGTTGACCCAAGTTCTAAACAGGGTCGGGTCCAGGTATTTTTTGGAGGCTTGACTCGAGTTGACTTGACCCGAGTTTACCTGAACCCGACCGGGTCAACCCGAATGACAGCCCTACATACAACCAATTCATATTTTTTTTACCATTTATCGACAACACAACCTAACATATAATATTATTATTTTTATATTTAATTTAATTATTTCAAATTTTATATATAACTATATGTTTGATAAAATATTTACTAATAAGATTTTATATAAATTTTGATATATATTTTTATATTTTTTTAATAATAATACCAAATGATAAATGGTACAAATAAAAAAGAAAAGGAAAAAAACAAATGATAAACATGATAAAACATCCACTAAAATAGTGCCATCCGGCAAGTTGTGGGTTGGAGATCTGGTTTGCCCAGCGACCAAGATTGTAAAACAAGTTGCATACAAAGTAATTTAAAAGTATTATTTTGTCATTTATTTTCTTTTGGTTGGGTTGACAATCTCTCCAATAAACAAAATGTGTATTAGTGCAAAAGTATGTTGCTTCAGTTTTATTAAATTTGATCATATTTAAATGACTTGGCCCACCTTATTTTTTTCTTGCAAGCTAGAGCTATAAACAATCTTTTTATTTGTTATGATTTTAGACTTGAGATGTTATATGATTAAATAGAATCCTTGTAAAAATAATGTGATAAAAAAATATATATTGAACTCTTATTTGTACGTAGTAACATGTTTGTTTATGTTTATGGTTTAATAGTTGGGTTAACAATCTTTCATAATTAAAATCCATCTTAAATTTCATGGCTTTCAATATTATTTAAGCTTTTCGTCTTATACTTAACAATGCTTGTCTTTTTTCCGGCCACCTAGAAACTAAATTCTAGCTCCGTCACTGAACTTTAGGGACGCGTTTGGCGTTTATGTTTGATGAATGTGTACTTTAGTTTAAGTTCGGATTTTAATATTGTTTCTGGATTTTGGGTTTTTGAAATGGCAAGTGTTATGTTTTTATGCGAGTTGAGGCTCTCCAAGTCAAGAGTAGTATCCTGCAGTTTTCTGACTTTGTCTGGCCTGAAAATGACGTAAGCAAACATTTCATCTCTAAAATGCGGTCTACGTAAATTAAAAAAGAATGTTAGAATTTATGATGAAATACTATATATTAGAACTTTTCACTCGATTATATCTTGGTGCGAAAATTTTAAAAAAAAAAATGTTTGAATTTATGACAAAATACTTTATATTCAAACTCATAGTTTAGATATTTTAGCATGTGTTTACCTTTTTTGGATACACAAATATGATGAATTATCTACTCAAAAGCTAATTTTGATATGAATACTTGTATATTTGGTGATACATTGATGATCATTACTATGAGTTAAGGTAACCAGTATATATGATCATTGCAGGACAAGCAAAAGCTGAAAGTGGAAGAAAAACTTAAGAAGAGCATGTGTCTGATTGTCTGAACCTGAAACCGAGTCTGAAGAAGAAAATAGTAGACGCATAAAAGAGTTCCTAACAAGTCTTCTTCTAAAAAGGATAAATCAAAGACAATATCTACATGTAAAAATCACCAGTCACAGAATCATCTACAACGGTATTTTGGTAATGTTGATGAAAGTTATAAATGTTCTCTTGTTATCATTACTGAGTTGCTTTCAGAGAAAGATCAGGTCTGCGAGAGGTGGAAAACAGGTTGGGTCAGATCAGGATGGGTCATGGGTCAAACGGGTCAGGTCGACCCATTACATTTCCTTTTTGGGACAACTTGCCTTTTTTATTGAAACATAAAATAAGAGATTATATACAATGATTAAACAAATACGTCAACTTATAAAAATTAAAAACCATACCCCATTATGAGTTTGGAAAGGTTTTGGTGAATTTAGTAATTTGTTAATACAAGGACTTGCGCATATCTTAGCAATGCTTTTCAAAAAGATCAATTTTCAATATGCAGAAGATATGTTTGGGTCAATGTCAAATAGGCCTCTTGTTGTATTACTAAACATGAATATGACCTCAAAGAAACTGGTTACCGGACGAAAAAAGTTTTGTCCTATTTTTCTGTTAATCATATTGAACACACAATTTCTATGCCACAAATAGTGTAAATTGCATAAATCATCCCTAAAGTTTGGCCAAATTGCATGTTTCATCCTAAACGTTACAAAAATGCAAGGATCGTCCATGTGGGGAAACTTTTGGTGCAAGTATTGTCCCTGTGGGGAAACCTTTGGTGCAAGTATCGTCCCTGATACTTGCACCAAAGGTTTCTCCACAAGGACGATCCTTGCACTTTTGTAACGTTTGGGACGAAACATGCAATATGGCCAAACTTTAGGGACGATTTATGCAATTTACTCCCACAAATAAATAGAGCAATAATAGAACAAATTTCAGCTTTGTTACACACCAATATTTAGCTTGCTGACAAAAATATAGCAGTACCAAACACCCCACATGATGCTAGAAGTAACCAAACACTTCCAGCCATTCTGTGATTTACCTACTCAGGTTTACAAATGTGAATTTGTAATTGACCCATTCGGCCCATTCTTATTACTGATCAGACCTACTCTACTACTTTGAAGATGTTTTGAAAAGCCTACTCGACCCAAACTTATTCACCATATGACTCAAAGTTTCTAAAAAAATACCCATTCCAACCTATTTTACATAATTGGGTCAATTTTGTGTCACACCCGGTCTAAGGCGGAAACACGAAGTGTAACTGAGAAAGGCACATTGCGTAACATCATAGATTCATACCTTATAATTATTTCAACAATAGTTTACAACTTTTACAAACGATTCTTGTCTCAAATATGATAGAAAAACATGTCGCTTTTGAAATCTTGTTGTCTTGAAAACATAGTAGCAAAATGACAAATAGTCTGACTCCAATAAACATGTCATCAAATACCTTAATAATGATCCACCTGAAAATAGTACTAGAAAACGTCAATATAATGTTGGTGAGCTCGTAGGTATGAAAGTTAAACCACGAAGCTGTGAATAATAGCGTAGGACAAATGTGAGTGTGATACACAATTATAGGCTCATATTGAAACGAAATAGTTACTGTTGCGACAACTGAACCTGCCAATAGAAACAACACACCACTAGGGTCTTCCGACATACAGTCAGGATGCACAGGGGAGCTACCCCGATAGTACTATCAAATGCTTCAGCTCCAAACGGAGTTCAACAGTTGCGCATGCTTGCTCACATGAAATAAAGTTATACCACATAGCACATAATCGCAATCAAACGCACATAATTGTCCAAAACAATGAAAACAGTAAGTCACAGCATAAAAACATTTGAAAAACATTTGTACCATTTCCACCCCAAGAAAAACATATTAAAAAGTGGGGCTACAAGAACTCACCTCAATAAAGCAGTATGAATAGAGTGAAGTCAAATAGTACAAGTGTGCGGCACCGACACGCGACCTATACTAGTATGGCAAGTTTAGCTTACAGATTTGTGTGAATATTTAAGACTCGATGAGTTTGAAAGTTTTTAAGCGCTTGTGTTATTGTTGCTTGTGTGGCAGTATTTAAGTTTAAATAGTTTTTAAGTGTTTGTAAGTATTGGCTCTTGAAAAGTGTATAAATATTTATAAGCATAAAAGTATAGATGACGAGTAATCTCTAGTTCGAAAGTAACCAAAAGACTATGTACCGAAAGTAATCATAAGTAAAGTATCGTGAAAAGTAGATGTCACTGGTAATTAATAAATGCTTATAGTAAGTATTTAATTACTTAGTATTTATTTGTATAATAAGTTTCTAAGTCGTAAAGTGTACATACATATATATATATATATATATATATATATATATATATATATATATATATATATATATATATATATATATATATATATATATATATAGGGAGAGGATCGGGTGAGTTTTTACTTTTAAGTGCGGATGGTACGGATTAATCACAGTCATCCATCTAGTCAACCACCTTATCTTTAATCAAAAAAGCGGAGTGGCAAAATCGTAAATATCCCGTCTTTTATTAAAAACGTTAATATCACAGTAGTTTTTTTCTTGAAAAAAATTAAAAAAAATCTGAAAAAATTAAAAAAAATAAAAAGTATAACAAATAATTAAGAATCGCTAAAAAAATTTCAAAAAAAAATCATTTTCATCGTTAAAGGTATTGTGATATTAGCGTATGATTTTGACTTTTTTACAAAAGTCAAGATCTGATCTTGACAAGATCAGATCTTGACTTTTGTAAAAAAGTCAAAATCAGATTCTGATAAAAAAAAACAGTGATATTAAGTTTTTTTTACTAATATCGCCGTAACTTTTTAAGTAAAATCGTTTTTTTTTTAAGTAATATCGCCGTAACTTTTTAAGTTTTTTTTTTAAGTAAAAAAGTTAAAATCAGATTCTGATATCATATAAACTTTTTTTTTTAATAAAAAATTTAATATCACAACAACTTTTTTAATATCGTAAAAACTTTTTCTTAATAAAAATTGTTAATATCACCGTAACTATCATGCTTTCTTAATATCAAAGTTAATTTTTTTTAATATCACCATAAGTTTTTTTTAATATCGTAATAAAAAAAAACAATGATATTAAGTTTTTTACTAATATCAAAGTAACTTTTTCAATATCACGGTTCATTTTTACATGTAAAAAAGTTTAATATCACGTTGGTTTTATAATATCACAGTAACTATCATGGGTTTTTAATATCACGGTTCATTTTTACATGTAAAAAAACTTAATATCACGGTAGCACTCATAATATCGTTAATATCACATTAGCACTCATAATCAAAAAAGAAAAAAGTGCTCAGAAAAATCTGAAAAAATAAAAAAATAAAAGAACACAACTAGAGTAAGGATCGCTGAGAAGGAAAAAAATCAAAAACATCGTTTTCATGATCAATTGGTATCGTGATATTAGCGTCAGATCTTGACTTTTTTACAAAAAGTCAAGATCAGATCTGGAATGGGCG
Source organism: Artemisia argyi (assembly GCA_030686995.1). Taxonomy (NCBI): domain Eukaryota; kingdom Viridiplantae; phylum Streptophyta; class Magnoliopsida; order Asterales; family Asteraceae; genus Artemisia; species Artemisia argyi. The sequence continues at coordinate 46,825 of JARVZY010003063.1, read as the reverse complement.
GTCCAGATCCATCCGCACGTCCGCACTAAAAAATTGTATCCGCACGTGATCCTCACTCTCTCTCTCTCTCTCTCTCTCTATATATATATATATATATATAGAATTGAGATCAAGTAAGATCTACTTTAAAATTGTAAAAATAAGATCCATTCATGAACCAATCAAATGATGACAAGTGGAATTTAAGTATAAAAAAAATTGAAAATTAAATATAATAACCAAAAGGGTATTATAGGTATTTTGATTGCACATGTATCCTCATAACTCCTCAAACCCTATTTTTATTCTCTCTCTCAAATTAAATCTGCCACATCTCTTTCCTCCATCTCATCTCCATGTCTCCTCCCTCCCATCTCCGTCCATATGTCCATGTGTCCATGAATCTTAAAGACCGTCGTCGTTATGTATACCAGATAAGACCCCCGAAGGCGGTTGTATATTAGATCTGAATACCGGAAACATTTTTATGTCATATTAGACTTTCGGCGATGTTTGTAATCCCCGTTTACATTTTGACCGGAAAAGCCACCACTGCCGTCCCTTTCGTCGGCGCTAGTTAAAAATGTATCGGGGATGGAAGATAATCAAAAAAGATGATACATGATTATACTAGAAAGAAGTTACCACGCTGTGTAGCCTATTTTGGGACTCAAGTAAACTGAAGCATGATTATCGAAACTGATTCATGATTATCATATTATCAGTGGGGTTTGTGTAACATGTTGTGGTACTCTAGTAAATTGATACCTTATTATTGATTTTGCATTTTTGTATCAGTTTTGGTGGAGCTCGACACTGGTGATTTTGTAATCTCTTTTATTGGGTTCTCATTTTCTAGATCTATTTTTTAAAATCTATATTTTTTTGTACCAGATTTGGTACACAATAATCAGGTGTACCGGAATATCCTACTGTTCTTTTTTTTATCTTTTCTTGCTGGGATTGTGTCGGTTTTGTACGCAAGTTTATCAAATGGGATTCTTTTGTTTTAATGATTTGATATAGTCCAATGTAAGTGTGGTAACTGGTAATTGTTGGAACTGTATGTAGGGTCTCGTGTTTCAATGGGGTCTTGTGTTAATTGTCAAGTGTTGGAGCTATAAGTGTCTCGCGTACAAGTTCGGTCTCGTATATCAGATGGTTGTCTCGTGCATTTGTTTGTTAATGTAAATGTATTTTATAGTGTACAGGTGTATCATTATATGTACTTGATGTATATGTTTATTTAAATACACTCTTTAATGTACTTGATGTACTAGTACATTTACCAAGTGGTCCATCGTGTATCTGTTCATGTAAAAATAAATGTATTTTTAAATGTACTTGATGTATCTAGCTTGTCTCGTATTTGATAATGTAAATGTATTTTTAATGTACCTGATGTATCGAATTATGTATAAAAAAAGTGCACTTGTATAAAAATAAAAGCCAAAATTCAAAAGAAAAATAAATTGACCATATTTGGATTTGAATTCTCCAAAATACCCTTGAAACTCTATTTAATTACTATTATGCCACTCATTTATTGCTAATCTCATCTAGCACCAATTAATAGATCTAATGGTGTAGATTGGGTCTTACTTTTAGAATTTTAAGCTTGATCTTACAATAACCCTCCCCTATATATATATATATATATATATATATATATATATATATATATATATATATATATATATATATAGTGAGGATCACGTGCGGATACATTTTTTAAGTGCGGACGTGCGGATTGATCTGGTCTGTCCAATCCAGATCTGATCTTGACTTTTTAAAAAAAGTCAAGATCTAGCGCTATTGTTATCTTCTTAATATTCTTAATGAAAATGATTTTTTTAATTTTTTTTCCTTTTGAGCGATCCTTAATATTGTTATCTTCTTTCATTTTTTAATTTTTTCAGATTTTTCTGAGAACTTTTTGTTTTTTTGATTATGAGTGCTACCGTGATATTAACCATATTATGAGTTCTACCGTGATATTAACAATATTACGATAGTAAAAAAGTTTATGTGATATCAGAATCTGATCCTGATCTTGACTTTTTTTATTACGATAGTAAAAAAGTTTATGTGATATCAGAATCTGATCCTGATTTTGACTTTTTTTATTACGATAGTAAAAAAGTTTATGTGATATCAAAATCTGATTTTGACTTTTTTTATTACGATAGTAAAAAAGTTTATGTGATATCAGAATCTGATCCTGATCTTGACTTTTTTTTATTACGATAGTAAAAAAGTTTATGTGATATCAGAATCTGATCCTGATCTTGACTTTTTTTTATTACGATAGTAAAAAAGTTAATGTGATATCAGAATCTGATTTTGACTTTTTTATAAAAGTCAAGATCTGATCTTGACACCTTTAACGATGAAAACGATTTTTTTTTGAAATTTTTTTCAGCGATTCTTAATTATTTTTTGTCCTCTTTATTTTTTTAATTTTTTCAGATTTTTTTGAATTTTTTTCAGAAAAAAAGCTAATACGATAGTAACGATTCTAAAAAAAGACGGGATATTTATGATATTGCCACTCCGCCTTTTTCAGATGGTTGACTAGATGGAGGGCTGAGATTCGTCCGTACCATCCGCACTAAAAGACAAAAACGTACCTGATCCTCACTATATATGCGAATACTTAGTGGATGATAAGTTATAAAGTTTCATAGTTCATTTATAAGATTAAGGTATTCTATTATTGGACTTAAAGGGTGATATCTTTGATAATATTTTAATTCCATATAAGTCCAGTGCATCTTTATTGTGTATGTTGCCATCTTTATTGTGTATGCACCCAAAAAAAAAAAAAAAAAGTTCTAAAAGACTATTTTGACAAAACCGAAGAAACAAAACCGAACCGAAAAGTTCAAAAAGACTAGGGGTGAGTAAACAAAACCGAAAAAACCGAAACCGAACCGAAAACCGAAAAAAACTAGGGGTGAGCAAACAAAACCGAAAAAACCGAAACCGAACCGAAACTAAAAACTGATGGTTCGGTTTTTAATTTTTTAAAAACTGAAATATACGGTTCGGTTTCAATTTTCGTCCAAAAACCGAGCCGAACCGATTTTATTATATAATAATATGTAATTAATATAATATGAATAAATAACTAAATAAATCAATTTATAAACTCATATTCATTTTGTGGATAGATTTATAAAATATTTATCATAACGTTTATGTTTATATGCGTGTTTGTCGTGTCGTGTGTTTACTTGAGAATATATCAATAAATATATAACGATGATCACACTATGCGTATGTTCACTTGCATGTGTGCGTGTCTCATCTATATGTGTAATTATAGAATTATGCAATAAACATTATTATACTTACATTGACAAGAAAAAAGTAAATAAGAATAACCAATTTTTTATATAATACAAGTTTTTTTATATAAATTTGCCATGCCCAAATATAAACGGTTAGAAAACGAAAAAACTGAAAAACCTAACCGAAACCGATGATAAACCGAAAAAACCGAACCGCCAAAAACCGAACGGTTTTGGTTTTGGGTTTTATAAAAACAGAAATATTCGGTTCGGTTTTAGCCAAAAACCGACCCGTGTAGAAGAGCAATAATAATATTAACAGAAAGTAAATAACAGACATAATGGAGTAGAAGCAGAAGACAGACACTATGAATGATACGCACTTAGGCGAGGTTTCGGAGCTGCATTCGTGTCCACAGGTCACGCGGGTTCAGAAGCTTCGAACCCATTTTGGCCCAGAAATCCCATTTTCTGCACCCCCTAAGCGCGCGCACGTAGGAGTGGGAGCATAGCTCACCTAAAAGAATTTGAAAGCTAGTACAAGGATTCCCTTATAAACTAGTCTCCACTTCCCTTTCTAAGCGATGTGGGATAGTTCTACTTTTTCAATTTTTGTGTTTCATGTGCCTCACTTTGAGACACGATATCTCATTCATTTCAACTCTATTTTGGACATACTTTAGCTTGTTGTGAAGCTCTCTTAGAGAAGAACAAAACGCCCCTAAGCAACACAAATATATGTAACATATACATACGGGTTAATTCTACTGTTAGGTAACGAACTTTTCAAAATTTTCAATGTTAGGTATTTTACTCTCAAAAATACTAAGTTAGGTAACCAAACTTTCAACTTTGTTCAATGTTAGGTAATTTGAGCTATTTTTGCAACTAGTGACCTGCTAAACTGGTAAATTGAAGGGTATATTTGTCCTTTCATGTATTTTAATAAAAAAAACTCATCTTTTCAACTCCCTTATCCTTCTAAAAACTTCAGGTCATGTGAAATCCTTCTCCAACAGATTAATGTGAAATCCTCCTAATAACTCCAAAAATCCCATGGTAGCAATTAATAGTAACACCCAACCTTATCACACCATATTAAAACACCATGAGACACTAACAAACGCAACACCATCTTTATATCTTCACTATAATAGACCCACGAGTCACAAACACAAAAATCGAACAAACAAAGACCGAAGCACAAGTATGTCATCAAGATCTCATTACGAGGTCTTGGGTAGGTTTTGTTTGTGTGGTTATCTTCACTATAATAGACCCACGAGTCACAAACACAAAAATCGAACAAACAAAGACCGAAGCACAAGTATGTCATCAAGATCTCATTACGAGGTCTTGGGTAGGTTTTGTTTGTGTGGTTATTTTTTCGATCTGTAATGTTTTTTAGATCGAGAGTGATAGTTTGTTTTTTGTGTGTGTGTCGGTTTCTTTTTTGTGATGAATCTGTGAGGGATATGGGTTTTGGTGTGTGTAATTTTTCTGGGTTTTGACTTTGTTTTTGTTGTGTGTGTTGTTTTGGATTTTCTTGTGTTGTAGGTGATTTGTGAGTGTTTATTTTGCTTCAATGTGTTCTAAAAATATTAGGAGACTTTAAAATGTTAAATTGCTTTGAACTTGTGTTTGGTTTTGTTTTGGTGGTCGAATCACTGTGGATCGGACCACAGTGGTCGAATCACTGTGGTTTTGTACAACACTAGGATATTTGGTATCAATGGTTTAGAGTAAAAATAAAAAAGGGGATTGGCTTATGGTTATTTGTGTTATGTTGTTTTGTTGGGGTGTCGGAATCCAGATTTGGTGGAAAAAGTTTGTCGGAATCTGGGTTTCTTGCCGGAATATGGTGTTGGCCGGAAAAAGTTTGCCGGAATTATGGGTTTGATGGCGAGGAAGATGAAGATCTTGTTTAAACATGTGGGCCCAAAAGCTTAGGCGGTCATATTACCTAACATTGAAAGTTTCACAAAGTTTGGTTACCTAACTTAGTATTTTTGAGAGTAAAATACCTAACATTGAAAATTTTGAAAAGTTCGTTACCTAACAGTAGAATTAACCCTATACATACATTAAATAATGTCCAAAGTTTGCAAAAATCACTTTTGCAAAACTCATTTTCCAACAGATATTCATTATAAAAATAATGTTCCATGTCCCATTGAAGCATAAGACGTAGTTTTGAGACCCATAGGTTGCATAAGCACTTCTACATTCATGATCTAATGTCAAGAAAAAAAAAAAGGTAGAAAATGTGTCAAATTTTACCACACAAGCTTCAAAACACAATTCTCATACACTTATGTTTATGTATATCAATTTGTATAAAACTCAAGATCATGTGTGACTTTCAAAGGCTCAACAAATTTACAAACATAGCAATTAATATTAAGTTTTAACCCATCTCTTAAGCATACTGTGATGGTACGTCGATTTGGTTTATGGTGTAAACCCATTTTGTGACAACTCTTTACATATTCACATAAACTTTAATATGTTCAAGATTAGCTACATGATAAATGAAAGAGACACAAAGCTTAAGATTTAAAGAGTCCTTACAATGTTATATGTAGGTGGTATTCGATTAGGAAGTAGAAACAAGAACTTAGATCACCAAGAAACTTGAACTAATCCAAGCAAGCCCAAAATCAATCAACCCTTGAATCAAAGTTACTTTGCTCTTTGTTTTTGGTGATAAAATTGAAAGGACATGTGTGTTTCATCCTGTGGTCTTCGAATCAGTTAAAGAAGAGAAAAAAAATGAAGGCTTTGACCCAAGACTTCAAAGTGGAAATTTATGTGTGTTGTTCCATGTTGGTTCAAACACAACACAAAATAGGAAGACATCTTGAAATAAAAAGTTTATGAAATGTGTAGGGGTGTTTGTGTGACCGATGGTTACAAAGCAAATAGAAGGGGAGGGTTTGTTGTTTTTGTAGCAACCGAATGAGGATGAGTAGTAGTGCTCTTGTCTTTGTAGAAGAACTTGTGGCAGTGAGGTTAAGGCTTGTATGAGGAGTACATAATATGCTTGTTGAATCTTGGAAAAATACAAAGTTAGTTGAGGTGTGTAAGGTTCGTACAAGGTAATAGGTTAAGAAGTGTAAGACATGGGTCTAAAGTACATTATTTAGTTTTAGGCTACTAGGCAAGGCAAATATTTTTTCACTATACACATCAGCGCCATGTTAGCTTTCTTTCTCCTCTCACTTCCCTTCACCACCCTTCACCAATTAGTAGTCAAGGTTACCTCCAACTTCACATTTTATTAAATAACCACTTTATAAAAATATACACCACTAAATGCCCCACACACAAAATAAAAAATAATAAATAGGGCCCTTTTCTTTCTTTTTCATTTGGTGGTCAGCCCACCTATTTTTGTTTTGTGACTCGTGAACTACGCGTGAGATATGGTGGAGGGCAAGGCTGATGTTTGGTGATGTGAGGCCGAATGGTGAAACTACCACCCCCTTACCGAGTAGTCTTAGGTGAAGCCAAAAGACCCATGTGATGGCATGTGTGTGGGGTTTCCCTTGGTCTAGGCAGATTATAAAAAAATGATGAAGGAATTTGTTTTGCTTTTGTGTTTAAAATCTTGTGAAGATACATTTTAGGTAAATGTCACTATCTATTCCAAATGTATATTTGTAAGTTTTGTGAAATTTGATGATAAATAAATGTGTGTGAGTTATCCCACTTGTTTTAGCAGCTCTGGAAAAAGATTCCCAATTGTTTATCACAAGACTTATCCATATCGATGGTGTGGTAGTAGGTGCATAACTCTGTATTGTTTCTTGATAAAAGAAAGAACTATTTTATTCCTTGCTCCTTTAGCGGCAACCATTGTGACAGTGAACATTCTTTTCCACTATTTGTCGGTCGTACGTTTGTCAAGGTCAATTACAAACATATTATCTATCAATGTTTCAAAAAAATTGTAGAAATTCTTGGTAGTTTAGTTCATAGATTGTGTCGCTTAAGTTTATAGTTAAATCTTGATAGTTTTCCCCGTAACCCAATTCTCTCGACTCCTCCTCTCCAAAATCTTGCATACACTTAAACTTGAATATCATAGCTCCCCCTAGATCCATAGTAGTCACGTACAAATTGTCTTGGCACATATAGACTTCCAAATGCTCTATTCTCATTGTTTGTTACTAGGATTATGTTTACGTATGGTATATCTTGATTGTTCATTATGTTGGGAGAAGATATACCATAAATGAACATAATGCTAGTAACAAAGAGTGCGAATAGAGCGTTGGAAGTAAGATAATTTGTATGTGACTGCTATCGATCAAGGGAGAGCCACGATATTAGGTTTAAGGGTATCTAAGAATTTTGGGGAAGGGTCGAGAGAATTAGGTTATGGGGAAAACTATCAAGATTTAACTAGAAACTTAGGCAACACAATCTACAAACTAAACTACCAAGAATTTCTGCAACCCGTTGAAACATTGATAAATGATATGTCTGCTAGTGACTTTGACAACCTTACGACAGACAAATGGATGAAAATAATGTTCACCATCATAACGAGTGTCGCGGAAGGAGCAAGGAATAAAAATAGTTTCTCTATCCTATCAAGAATCTATACGGAGCTATGCACCTATTACCACACCATCTATATAGATAAGTCTCGTGATAAACAATTGGAATTCTTTTTCCAAAAGCTACTATTGGGTTTGATGATAACTTTAAAATTAATGCTCTAATTGCTCGAGAGAAAAAAAAATTGTTCTTAAAAAATGTGTAAGAACATTTAGCAAAATCATATCTAAAACATTTAGACTTACAAATTCAAACATATCTAAAACATAATTGTAAACAAATTACATAATTGTTTACATATGGATGGGTTTAGCAAACATACACACCCCCATATATACAACACATTTACAAATTTAAACAACATCTAAACACGAAACAACCACTACCAAACCCCCCACTCCCACCACTACAACTAGATTCAGCCAGATATGCTCTAGATCTAACGGGTGGTGGTGGTTTCCAGAGGCTGGTAGTGATTTCCAATAGTTAGTAGTGGATTCAGACTAGTGGTTATTTTTAAAAAAAGAGATGTGTGATTTTAAAAGAGAGAAATGTGAAAGTGATAAGTGAGTTTAGAGATATAAAGTGTATGAATGTGCAGTGAGTAAATGTGTAAGGTGGTGTTAAAAAAATTTAGGTAAGTGGGTGCAGGCCCTATTAATTTAAAAGATGGATTCCAACTAGTGGTTATTTTTAAAAAGAGATGTGCGATTTTATACACGAAATCAAGACTACAAAACCTCCTACTGCCACCACCACGAAACCACTGCAACCAGATTCAACTAGATCGGGTTTAGATCTAACGTTTTGTAGTTTCCGGAGGTTGGTAGTGATTTCCAATAGTTAGTGGTGGATTCCGACTAGTGGTTATGTTTACAAAGAGATGAGTGTGATTTTAAAGTGAGAAATGTGAGAGTGATGACTGACTTTGGAGATAGAAAGTATATAAATGTGTATGGAGTGAGTAAATGTGTTGGACAATGTTAAAATAAAGAGTAAATGTGTTAGGTGGGTGGGTGTTAAAAAAGAGTAAATGTGTTAAGTGGGTAAAAAGAGTAAATGTTTTAGGTTGTGTTAAAAAATTGTAAATGTGTTAGGTGGGTGGGTGATGAGTGGCCTTTTACTCATCATTTTAGGCCCGAAAAACCCACCAAAACGACCAAAAACACCAAAAAATGACCATATAATGTTATAATATCATTGGAATGTGTTTTTGTGTATTTTAGGTACAAAAGGATTGAATACAAGGTAAAAGAGAGCAAAATAGAGCATGGATGGGATTACGGAGCTTAATGGAGCATTACCGGATCGATTCGACACATTTTTAAAGAAAAAAACTAAGAAAAGGACAAAAAGTCAACATTGAAGTCAATCCCGGGATGTGATGAGGGGGTGAGCATGGAAAACCAAACCAAAACCAAAATTACCCATTTACCCTTTTATCCAAGACCAAATGACCATTTTACCCTTAACCCGACACCAAAATACCCCTTTTACCCCGAAGCTTAAGTGAAAAATCATTCTCAAAACCAAAACTCAAAACCGTTTTCCAAAAACCACTTTTCAAATAAATCACAAAAGTATTTTTGACAAAACCTTTTTAAGTATTTTACCTTATTGTTATTATTAGTGTACTTTTTTAGTATTATTACTATTAGTATAATTTTTATTATTATCATTATTAGTATTATTGTTATTAGTATTATTAATATTATTAGTATGTATTATTAATTAGGTAAATATTATTATTATTATTATTATTAAAAAAAACTACAAAAATATTTTTTGGCAAAATCAGTTTTATTAAAACTTTTTATCTAAACTAACTTACTTATACTAATTAAAACCTAAGTAATATTAATCCTAATCCACTAAACCCACTTAAAATAAAACAAGTCCACCATTTTCCTAGCCCACCAAGCAACTCAGCCCAACACCAACTCTAAATCCTAACCTGTTTTATTTCTACTAATCCTAAGGGTTCAATAGACCCACTTGACCCCTTTTGCACCTTCTTTGAACCCTTGCTTGAACCCTTGCTTGAACCTAACCTCAAACCCAGTCCACTCCAACAATCCAAAGCCACAACCTCACCCAAAACTTGCACAAACACAAAAACGTTTTTACCCAGTTGACTCCCTCAGTCAAACCCTCGCCCAAACCTCTTTTCCCCGCCAAATCCTAATCCCCATACCCTGTCACTTTCACTCCAGCTCACCCTCAAATGCAGCAAAGAAGTGAACTCATGAAGTCTTTTCATCCACTCCTCCATGTTGGCAATCCATTATGTGATCAAGCCAATCAATGGCTAGGATTGGAAGGCTTTGGCACTAAGCAAAGATCCAATGGCTGCCAAAAGCCTCAAGAAAGCAAAATATGCATCCAATACTCAACCTCTCACAAAAGAAACACAAAGAGAAGAAGACAAACAAAAGGAAGAAGCCTTTTCTCATCTTAGTAAAAATAGAAACAAGTGTAGCCAAATATGAGGCAGTAGGAAATTAAGATTAGTAGGATTTACTATTTAGAATTAGTTAAGGAGTAGGAGTAGATTTAAATTAAGCCTTAGCATAAATTTTAATGTTTTCAGATTTCAACATTGTATTTTACTTTTAAGTTTAATCCAATTCAGTTTTCTCTTATTTATTGTCAAGTCATTTAAATTTCATCCTTATTGCTTTCAATTTCAAGTTTTTATGTTTAGGCTATTTCAACTGTTTCCACAAGTTCATATAAGCTTGTAAAGCTTATTGTGAGTTTTTCCTTTCACCTAAGAACTGTTTTTGATTAAAGTTTTCAAAAAGCCAAAGAAATCCAAATTCTTGCATAACTAGGTTTAGCTTATTTAGAGCTTATTTTCCTGTCAAATTCTGCTTAACAGAACTTTATATTGTAGACTTTACTATTGGTTTATAAATCTAAGCTCGAAATAGTCTTAATCATGTGGAATACAAAAACAGTTAACCCCAAAAGGGGTGTTTGGCACTAGTAGTTTTTTGCACTTTTGGTAAATTTTAGTTTAGCATTCAACTTTAATCAGCTTTGGTTTAATCAACACAGCCTTCAATTGAATTGTTAGATTTAAGGTATTTTGGTTGTTTTAGTTGGCTCAATTGGTTCATAATAGGATAGCAATTGCACTTAAACATCTGGTACTTGGGACTTCTTTGGTCAAAACTAGATACTCACCCATTTGAACCCACTTTGGAGACCTGTGCATCAGTATTATTCATGCCCAAACAGCTTTAGGAGTTGATTTTTAATTTGTTCATTTCTTGTCCTAATGATCTCAAATTTGGTTTGAGTAATATTTGCCAGTTAAATTATTTGACTACATTTTTAGATTATTTTTAGTAATTTTTTCTCAATGCTTTTTAGGCCCTCAAACTCACCCCTTTAGTCCTTTCTTTCCTGTTGCAGCTTTAGATAGGATAGATAGTTTCAGCTTATTTAGGTGCTTTTTAGCTTTCATAACTGCTTAATCTATTTCCCTTTTAGCTTATTTAAGTTCCCTTAGTTACTACAAGAAAAAGAGGGTTTTAGGACACCGGTTAGTGTCCTATAATATATTGTTATAGGACCTTTAACCTAATAGGACCATTATAAAAGTGTCCTCTAGGTAGAGGTTGTAATAGATATTTAGGACACTTATGGGGGTGTCAATAAACACAAACATTATGAAACTAATTATTTAGTCCCATAACATATTTAATACGACCAAAATCACGTCCTAACATATCATATAATATGATGCTTTACAGTGTTTCAATATATGCTTATCCTTCTATTATAATTTGGGACACAATCATGGGTCCTACAAGGTGTTTTAACAGGACAAAGCCATGGTGCATAAACTCTTATTTGAGTATAAAATATGGGGTCCTAAAAATGTTTGTGTTGTTAGGACCTAATTTTGTGTCGTTAAATGAATTCAGGCATAGTACCTTTTGTTCCAAAAACTTGTTTAATTAATATCACTAGTGTCTTAATAAGTAACATCATAAAACACTTCATTTTTATGTAACAAATTTAGCACTATTCAAAACCCAATAAAAAAAGTACATGCAATTAACCAAGCTAAACTTTGTAACAAAAGGAATATAATTCAATCAGCAAGAAAATACTTCATTTCCACAAAAGAAGTTTCCAACCAAATTCTAAAGCATTCAGGATTCTTACTTAATTCAAAGTAAAAGCGCATGGTCTCGAATTGTAACAAATTATCCATTTTTCCTCACCAAACATTCGGATCTTTTTTACAGCAACTTGAATATTTACCCCACGCCAATTTGGTCCAATCTCTTCACTTCCAACTGATGGGTTTTCTATTCCCAACTAGATTAATACGCAGCGGAAATAATAATAATCTAGGGCAAGAAGGGAACTAAACCCTAAAGGATCTAAACCTAATAAACTAAAAGCAACTTAAAAGAAATAAATAAATAAGTAATTAAAAAGGAAAGAAGAAAATTACTAACCTTTGAGAAAATCGAATTTCTCACGGGGACCACCTTGGTCGAACTTGGAGGCGAGTACCCAAACGAGAGTACCTCTAATAGTTCACACCCACGAACCAAAGAGAAACTATTCTTTCGAACTCCTAAGGTCCCGATAAACGAAAGACTCTTATAAGGAGTAGGAATAAGAATGAGATGATTAGTAGTAAAAACTTAGGCATGCTCCTCTATATATAAGGAAAGGATTAGTCATGGGTTTACCCATTTGGGCGATGTGGGACAAACCCCCAAAACTATCCCATGACCTTGTTACCACGTAACACTTAACGTGGTTATGCCGTAACTTATTCTTTGAATCATTTTCTCTTTTACGGTTCATCGAGGGCGACCCAAAAAGGACTCTACTTTTGACGATAGTCTTACCAATTAGTTATGAACTTGGACATAATTCCAACAGTCTCCCACTTGGACAATTCATCAACTATAATTGGTCTAAGCCTATTCCGATCAACTAAGCAGAGAGTGCCATCCAATGCAACTGCCGAACTCTGAATCATATCTTAGAGTCAGCCCTTAGATAAGCGATCAACTATTCCTTTGTTCTACTGATATCATATGAACCGGAGACATGGATTTTAATCAATCTCCAGGTTCAACATTATGTTTCTCGATTTCCGATTTATTTGACTATATGAGACTACTGAATTGAACACACCAATTTAGTCCCGGCTAGGCCTAGCACATTTAAGTCAACATTTAATCATCGAGGGGCCCACTGATATCGCTTTCCCTTTTAGGCGAAAGGAACAAATAAACTTTGAATACATAGAACTAGTCAACTTATCATGTCATACCTAGCATACCCTTTATAACTGGCATTTACGCACAGCGTTTGAATAAACTAAAGTATAACAGACTTGAAAACTAGATACTCGATGTATCTCCATTTTAAGAATAGAGGATATTATCATCTTAGAATTACTCGTGATCTCAATCCATGAAGTAATCTTTCTAAGTGCGGGTTTATCCTATACTTAATTCCCATTAAGTACTCATGAGTGTTGCAGCATTCTCTATGCTATGTCTAATCTCCATAGACAATCTACTAACACTCCATGACAGTCTTAAATCAAAACTTACTTCCAGTAGTTTGAACGACTGAGGAGGTTCGAGTAAACTAAGTACTCAGGAAGTGGATTCTAAACATGCAAAAATGAAACACAATGATAACCAATAGTAAATGGTAGCACACTTGCAAATAAACAAATCTCTATTATTTAATCACCAAATCTATTACGATTTCAATCATTGATTATAATGTTTCAAACTCAAACTAACAACTAAAACTTTATTTTATCTTTCAATCCTATGCTCCAAGCATGTTCATCGTGTTTGGACTTAGCCAATGCCTTTGTGAATGGATCAGCTAGATTATCCTCTGATCGTATGTCTTTCACAATCACGTGTCCTTCTTCTACCTTTCTTCGAACAAAATGGTATTTCCTTTCAATGTGTTTTGACTTTCCGTGATCCTTGGGTTCTTTAGTCAAGGCGACTGCACTCTCATTATCACAGAATATTTCAATAGGGTCTTGTACGTTTAGAACAACTCCAAGATCTCCAATGAAATTCTTCATCCAAATAGCTTCCTTTGAAGCCTCACAAGCTGCAATATACTCAGACTCGCATGTGGAGTCTGCCACTGTATCTTGCTTTGAACTTTTCCACGTCACTGCTCCCCCATTTAGCAAAAATACCCAACTAGACTGTGAACGACTATCATCTTTATCTGTTTGGAAACTTGCATCACTATAACCAGTCACTCTGAGTTCTTCTTCTCCACCATAAACTAAGAACCTGTCTTTAGTATTTCTTAAATACTTAAGAATGTTCTTTACTGCTGTCCAATGACCTTCACCAGGGTTCTGCTGATGTCGACTCACCATGCTCAAAGCAAAGGAGACATCAGGCCTTGTGCACGTCATGGCATACATGATCGATCCTACAGCCGAAGCATATGGGACTCGACTCATTCTGTCCAGTTCTTCATTAGTTTTCGGACATAGATCCTTACTAATCTTTATGCCATGATGTAAGGGTAGATTCCCTTTCTTAGAATTCTCCATTTTGAATCTTTTCAAAATTTTATCTAAGTACGTGTCCTGGCTAAGTCCTATAAGACGCTTTGACCTATCTCTGTAAATCTTTATACCGAGAATATATGCTGCATCTCCCAAATCTTTCATAGAGAAACATTTCCCCAACCATTCTTTTACACTTTGTAATGTTGGGATATCGTTTCCTATGAGTAGTATATCATCCACATATAGTACCAGGAAGACTATAATACTCCCACTGACTTTGATATATATACAGGACTCATCTTCGCTTCTAGAAAATCCAAACTGTGTGACTTTCTCATGGAAGCAGAGATTCCAGCTACGAGATGCCTGTTTAAGTCCATAAATGGCCTTTTGAAGCTTGCACACTCTTTTAGGATACTTTGCATTTTCAAAACCTTCTGGTTGTGCCATAAACACATCCTCTGTTAGTTTTCCGTTAAGGAAAGCGGTCTTGACATCCATCTGTCATATTTCATAATCATGAAACGCAGCTATGGCTAGCATTATCCTAATTGACTTTATTTTAGCTACTGGTGAGAAGGTTTCCTCATAATCAATCCCGTAGGTTTGAGTATAACCCTTCGCTACCAACCTAGCTTTATAAGTGTGTACATTCCCATCCATGTCTGTCTTCTTCTTGAAGATCCACTTACATCCCACAATCTTAAGACCGAGTGTAGTGTCAACCAAATTCCAAACTTGGTTGTCATACATAGACTGAATCTCGCTTTTCATAGCTTCCTTCCACTTAGCAGCCTCAGGGCTTGCCATCGCTTCCTTGTAGTTAGCAGGCTCATCCAACTTACTTAGTGTACTATCACTAATCTTGTCCTCTTCAATATGGAAACCATAATAGAATTGAGGATCCTGAGAAGGCTTGCTTACTCTACTACTTGTTCTGCGAATGGGTAAGGATATATCATCAGGTTCAACAGGTGTCACCACCTCTTGTTGAGTGTCAGTGTTTACTATAGGTTCTTCATCGGCAGAATCTTGAATTTCTTCAAGGTCTATTTTACTCCCACTGTCCTCTTTGGATATCATTTCTCTCTCGAGGAACGTTCCTCTTCGAGCTACAAACACCACATTATCCTTGGGTCTGTAAAACAAATATCCAAATGACTCTTTAGGATAACCGACGAAAAGACACTTTTCAGATCTGGCTTCTAGTTTGTCCTGAGCTTCTCGTCTAACGAAAACCTCACAACCCCAGATTTTGATGTGCCCAAGGGAAGGACGTTTTCCCTTCCACATCTCAAAAGGTGTCTTCGAAACCTTCTTAGTGGGTACAAGATTTAAGATATGGGCGGCTGTTTCTAATGCGTAACCCCAGAAGCTTATTGGAAGTGTTGCTCGACACATCATAGATCGAACCATGTCTAACAGGGTTCTGTTTCTCCTCTCCGCAACTCCATTTAGTTGTGGTGTTCTAGGAGGAGTTAACTGTGAAACTATACCACAGTTTTTAAGATGATCGAAAAATTCGATACTAAGGTATTCTCCTCCCCTATCGGATCGGAGTACCTTTATCTTTCTGCCCAGTTGGTTCTCTACTTCGTTTTGAAACTTTTTGAATACTTCAAAAGTATCCGACTTATGTTTAATCAGATAAACATATCCATATCTACTGAAATCATCAGTAAATGTAACGTAGTAGCGGTTTCCATCCTTTGTGGTTGATCGGAATGGTCCACACACATCCGTGTGTACTAAGTCCAATAATCCTTCACCTCTTTCACATGTTCCTGTGAATGGTGATTTAGTCATCTTTCCCAATAAGCAAGACTCGCATACATCATCCGATTTGAAGTCGAATGATTCCAGCACTCCATCCTTTTGGAGTTGGGCGATGCGTTTCTTGTTTATGTGCCCAAGACGAGAATGCCACAATTTTGATTTATCAAGCTCATTAGACGAACCAACATTTAAAATCACATTGCCATTATTACTAATACATTCAACAGTTTCATATATGCCTTTGCAAGGAGAAGCTTTAAATATAAAACAACCATTTGAATAAACCAAAATATCTCCATTCTCATTGTCAAATGAAAATTGATAACCATCCTTAAACAAAACATGAAATGAAATAATGTTTCTTGTCATTTCTGACGAATAACAACAATTATTTAAATTTATCCTAACTCCAGACTTTAGCATGAGCTCATACTTTCCAATCTTCGTCACAGGTGTGATTTTCCTGTTCCCCATGACTAAGTTGAGCTCTCCATGCTTCAACTTCTTACTTTCCTTTAGACCCTGCGATACAGTGCAAATGTGAGTACCACACCCTGTATCCAAGACCCACGAATCAGAAGTTGTAGTATTGTGGAGTTCGATCATAAACATACCTGAGTGACTACCTTTTTCGACCTTTCCGTCTTTGAGGTCCTTCAGATATTTTGGGCAGCTACGCTTCCAATGTCCCTTTGTGTTGCAGTAGAAGCACACTGCTTCCTTTGGATCATTTGTCGGTGCAATATCAGATTCAGCCTTTCTCTTAGACCCATAATCGGACTTTCCTTTTGTGGTCTTTCCTTTCCAGTTGGAATGAGAAGTCTTTCTTTTCTTTGCATTATGACCAACAGTCAACACAGGAGCCGCTGAAGTAGAGGGCATATCAATCTTCTTGATCCCTTGCTCAGCGGTTTGCAACAAGCTATGGAGTTCCATTATTGAGGTCTCTTTCCCGTTCATTTGATACGAGAGCACAAACTGATTGTAATCAGCTGGTAGACCAGATAGGATTATGTTGATAGAAAGCTCAGTATCGAATACCATGTTCAGAGATCCCAATCTGTCAAAGTACCCTTTCATCTCTAAGACAAAAGCACAAATAGAGGCTCCAGGTTTTGGTTTGCAAGCCATGAGGGATTTAACAACATCAAGGCGTTCTTTGCTTGCCTTTGCCTGAAACATTTCCTTGAGCTGTTGGTTCATCTCATAAGCCCAAGTGTACTCAAAAGTCTTTTGCAGTTCAGGGCTCATGGACGATGCCATGATGCATGACACTTTGTTTGCATCATCATAGTGCTTTCGGTGAGCTTCAATCTCTTCTTGGGTTGAATCATCATCAATTTTGGGAATTTGCTCATCGAGAACATACTCTTTGTTCTCGTACCTTAGGGTGAACCTAAGGTTTCGCATCTAGTCCATATAGTTAGGACCGGTGAGTCTTTCCCTCCCAAGAACTGAGAGTAATGAGAAGTTTGGGTTATGTGAGGGATTGGGAACTGGAGGATTGACACCATTTTCAGTAGACATCTATAAGATAAAATAATTTTAGTTTAGAATGAATGTTCCTTAATCAATTACCCAATTTATATTAAGGCTAGGATCCATATTTTAGATTCGTTTTATGAAGAGGGTTGCCGTAATCACATCACGAAATTATTTTAGGTAGACAATGTCTTTGTCAATTTCACTCTCTATGAAATTCCTAGTTCATTTGAGATTCATTGATTCTGATCAATGGCATGTTAATCTCGTATATGCTTATCTACAATTCATGACTGGGATGCCGAGGATCATGAATAAGACAGTGAATTTAACCATGCAAAACCCGCGTGGTACCCGGCTCGAGTCAGCCCGAGAATCGCGAGACCCACATCACCTTTCACTTATGTTCTCTTATTAATGTGCCGGTAAACCACACACGCTCCATTAATAGCCCATATGATAGATGTGCGGTTTTCATGGGTTGGCATACTATTCACATTTTCTATATATCTAAAACGGGAATTTTGTTTTAGTAGTTTCAAGTAATATAACAATTATAATATGAATATAAGGTTTCTTTTAAACATTTTAAACTTTTGTTCTATTTTAAACATTTTAAAATATAAGGTTCAAAATGAAACATTTTAAACTTTAGGGTTCTATTTTAAACATTTTAAACTTTAGGGTTCTATTTTAAACATTTTAAAATATAAGGTTAAAAACGAAACATTTTAAACTTTAGGGTTCTATTTTAAACATTTTAAAATATAAGGTTCAAAATGTAAATTCATATTAACATTCAATGATCATAAGACAATAATATAATATACAATTATTATTTACACTTATCACATGTTAACAATTTACCTTTTAAGTGCTAATAGAATTAGGCTAAAGCTCTGATGCCACTGATGGGTTTTCTATTCCCAACTAGATTAATACGCAGCGGAAATAATAATAATCTAGGGCAAGAAGGGAACTAAACCCTAAAGGATCTAAACCTAATAAACTAAAAGCAACTTAAAAGAAATAAATAAATAAGTAATTAAAAAGGAAAGAAGAAAATTACTAACCTTTGAGAAAATCGAATTTCTCACGGGGACCACCTTGGTCGAACTTGGAGGCGAGTACCCAAACGAGAGTACCTCTAATAGTTCACACCCACGAACCAAAGAGAAACTATTCTTTCGAACTCCTAAGGTCCCGATAAACGAAAGACTCTTATAAGGAGTAGGAATAAGAATGAGATGATTAGTAGTAAAAACTTAGGCATGCTCCTCTATATATAAGGAAAGGATTAGTCATGGGTTTACCCATTTGGGCGATGTGGGACAAACCCCCAAAACTATCCCATGACCTTGTTACCACGTAACACTTAACGTGGTTATGCCGTAACTTATTCTTTGAATCATTTTCTCTTTTACGGTTCATCGAGGGCGACCCAAAAAGGACTCTACTTTTGACGATAGTCTTACCAATTAGTTATGAACTTGGACATAATTCCAACACCAACTACCTCATCTGGATCCAAACTCCTGATGCGTCCTTTTGCTACAATCGCAGAGTTCGAAATGCTTTAAAGGTAAACATGAAGTCGACCTACAATTATATTTTGCCCAAAAGGTGTCATAGTTGACCTAGTAGGAGCACAAAATATCAATTTATATACACATGCCCGTAAAGGTTGAGATTCATTGGCTACAACGAGGCCTTGTGATGTTGTATAGGAAACATTTGTTCCATCAAAATCATTCACACTCTACCCTTGACTTTGTGTTTCCCTCGATTTATGTTGAGCCAATTCCAGCACTAAGTCGTTCTGCAGTAGACTTCCATTGAAGCTTATCTCTACTACTCAACTTGCAAGAAATGACAATAAATCATGATATAACTGTGGAATGTAAATATATCTTTCAAGACAAATGACAATAAAGTATGTGATAAACCAAAAAATAAATGTAGTGCATACAATGGCGTTTGCACCTTCAACAATTTATGTAATTCCTTCATTAGAATAGCAGATACGAAATCCGTTATAGCAGGTTGCTGAATCATATATACCACAAACAGTACACTAAAAATCTGTGAAGACTTGAAAATATGTGGCGATGTCTTATTGTTAAAGGGTCACGATATCTCAAATCAGAGACAAACTATCAAAAATTAATGTTGTGTTAAATAGTAACATGGAATAATAAGTAACCATTGCAAGAGGATAAATGATACAGAAACGGACACACCAAACAGTAAGTATGCATACACATAAATATAGTCTTGGTTAACTAATTTTAATTTCAGATACAGTAACAATAGCAAGCCTAATTGGAATTTCAGTTTTTGGCCGTATTAATTATTGGGCGTATACAAATTTTGAAAAAGAAAAGAGAAATAAGATCGAGCAGAAGTTTCTTAAAAAAAATGGGCGACATATCTTGAAGTGAGAATTGTATATGCTAAAATCATGTGTCGTCAAAGTAAAAGTTTACACAACACACGAAAAAGAGAATGCAACCGAAATTTCACTCGAAGCAGAATCCTTGAAAGGAGGACAGAGTGCGGTGTACAAACGTTTGTTCCCTTGTAGAATGGTTGTAGATCTGTAGCTATAAATAAGTCAAACGATGTAGCCGAATATCAAGTCGAACGATTTGTTAACGAAGTTAAAATGCATGCACAAATGAATCATCAGAATATAGTAAAGTTGTTAGGTTGTTATTTGGAATATGAAGTCATATTATTCGTATAGGATTTTACTGGTACAATGACACACTTACACATCATCTTCATGGTTTGCAAAAGGTTTTTAATTTTCATGGAAAGATTGTATATGAATTAGTAATAAAGCCGCATAAAAACTACACACCTTGGGCATTGTTCAATCGGATAGAACCTACCTCAATTATATCTTCAACATGTTGCCTATTGTAATGAATTCTGTTGCCAACTCCATTATCCATCCTTGAAGACACTCCTAAGTTATATCAACAAAGAAACAAGTAAATGAAAAACAATTATGTGATATTTACTACATAGTATCAATTTCACAATGCTAGTAAATAAGAAAGTCACAGAAAGCCATTTCCGAACTATTAAAAAGTCTTAGAAAAATGAAAGATATAAGTACATTACACGCAATCAAGAAAACATCCAAACAATAAAAAAAAAAAAAAAAAAAAAAAAAAAAAAAAAAAAAAAAAAAAAAAAACCATCATCTGCAAGTTTATGTTATTCATATTGATATCAAAATTACAGCCAACGAGATCATGTTACATAAACATTACCCTTTTTTTCTGTTTGGTTGTTTTTAGTTTCCGCTAGAGGTAGGTTGTTTTTGTTAGAATATAAAAAACATGACAATCATATAAACAGGTAAACACATATGCGGAAGCGAAGGAACATCTATAACATATAAGAGATTAACATAAATTAAATAGGAACGTACCGTGGTGATTCTAGCCCGAACAAGAATCAAAAGCAATTGTCTTTAACAATATGAAGAACCCTAATTAGGGTTTATATGGATCAATGATTAACCCCTTACCGTTTTGTTAATCGATCCCTTGATAACAACAAAAGTATGTTGTTACCTCGTTCTTGTACACACGAATTAAACCGTATTAAGGTGATGCTAGTAACAACACAAGAACACTTTTGAAGAACAAAAGTCGATCCACAAACCCTAAAGGGTGTTGTACGATCGGTTTAGAGAGCAAGGAGGAGAGGAGAAAACTTTAGGGATAATTGTGTGTACAAAAGGTAAAAACAATTGACCCTAAGATTTGTTTATATAGTGTTTAAGAATCTTGGGGACCAAGTTAGGGTATGGGTTGCCCCAACCCATCATTCGGCCGATCCATGGCCCAAGGGGGTTTCTAGACCCTTCTTGGGTTACCATATTACTTAAACAAATACTTTCCTTATCTTGCGTCTAAAGGTCGTTAGTCATTAACGGTAAATACCAACGATCGTTACATACTTGTGTATAATAATAAATATATAAATATATTAATTATTATTTCTTAATACTCATTCGTAACGTGTGCAATCCCGAGGTCTCGAGTTCGATTCTAGACATACGTTTATTAATATATATCCATAAACTCCAACAGCTCCCACTTGGATATCTATTAATAACATAATGACATTGGTAAGCGTCTAGCAACACGCCAATGCCCCTAGATCAACTCGAGGAAGGTTTCCTAAAAACCTATAATGATTCATCATTATTATTATCATCCTTTTGTTTCTAATACCACGTTAATAAAGATATGGATCTTAGTCATTCTTTAATTAACAATTCTGTTTCTCGTTGTTTATGATTGAGCAAGATTACCAAAACATCTGAACGTATTCCAGATAGACTTTGGGCGTGCGCACGCAAACATCTTGACAACCCTACGAGGGGCCCAGCAGTATTAAACTTCAAAACAAATTTGAAGGAACAAATTCTTTCTTGACTACAAGAATAACCCATGGACTTTGTAACAATTCTGAAAGCAACCCTTATGACTTCCAATTACGGTAAGCGGTAGATTGCTCCACAAAAATGCACTACATCCATGACACTTATCTGGTATCTCAAGTCTGAGGATAACAAATTCATGATTTACTTACTGACAAGATCCATAAAGTAAAATCATGTAGTTGGGATAAGTCCTATATTCAATTCATCGAATATCATGTGAAATTGGTATGTCAACGCATCAATATACTTTCAAGTATATTCTTAACCAATACTCAGATTTGTCTTAGTTTAATGATATTCCCATATCATTAATCGACAATGGACAATTTAGAATAATATTAGTTATTCACGGAATTAAACATGCAAATATAGGACACAATTTATTATTAATGAAAACAAACGTACTAAGTACTTTGATTCATTTATAAATAATAATTGCTTAATGTCCTTTATCCAAATACCAAAATAGATCAATGCATGATTATACCAGTTAATGAATTTTCCTCAAGTAATAACTTGAAGACAATTATGCCTCAAGTAATGACAATCATACTTGTTGACAAGGCATTATTTCATAAAACTATGATCTATCCGAATTTTGAGAATACTTAATTCAAGAATTTAATCATTAAATTCTTGTATGTGCAAATCCAACTATCTTGATATAGCCACATAATTTTTCATAAATAGTGTGATATCCTCAATCACCAACTTATGACAATCAAACTTTCAAACCTTTTAAAGTTTAAAGTATTCTAATTCTTTAATGTTTAATGCAACTATGCTCTTAGTTGAGCACAACTAGTTCTCATGAAATCCTTCATAACTAGTTATTGAGTGTCATCTCAATTAAACCAGCATCATTGTATATTAAACACAATATGCTCTTTAAAATTTCCGTAAACTTAATATCCATAGTGTAATGTTTAGGAACTATTCCAGGTTGAGGATCATTATTCTAATTTCAAACATTTTTCATTAGAATATCTATTACACAAGTTATATAATAACCTTTAATTGGATATCAAATATTGTCAAATCATTTAAGCACTTAATCATGATACAACAATAATACAATGCACATGAAAATCCTTCAGTCAAACTTAGATTTTATTCATGTACTATCTTTACAAATATGTATATCCATTTACTAAATGATATATCATATTCTATTAGAATCATTTACCGCACATGTTTATTAAATAATAAACTTTTGTTCCAAGGTTGTATGTTTTATTTTCTAAATCTTTCACTTACAGTTTCATTCCAAACTAAGTCTTAACATTTCACTTATATGGAATGTAACTTCTTATATGTTATACGACATATATGATTTAGTAAATCAAACATAATACTCCCACTAGCTTTCAGGAATACTTAGAAATTACCTTATTTTAATTATAAACCTAAACATAGATTTAATAATTTATCATAAGAATAATTTCCTAGATGCATGCATTTATCCATTCATGGATTATTGCACTTTGTACACTTCCAAAGATTTTCTTGAATTCATAAACTCCTTTTGATTACTTATCGTCCTCGCTCAAGTAATTATTCAAGAAAGAGTTTTTGATATTCAATGTCAAATTTCATATTCATATAAATATGACAATTAACCATCTTTGTATCTTTAATGTGCTTAGGAAAGAGTATTCAATCATAGTTAATTGCTTAAGTATGATTAATAATCTTGTCATTAGACATGCATTAATATATGTGTACAATTTTGTCCATATGATTATTTCACAAAGATTTAAACCACTAGGGTTACATTATCTTTGAATAAACTCATCATCATTCTCTAACTATTAAGAATTAAGATAAACCAAATTTTCTAAATTTGAATATCTTTATGAACAGCATCTATAACATTCATATTATGAGTAATTTACCCAATTCATTATTTTGGTAATACTACATCATATAATCATCAGTATATAAATTAAATATCTGAGATATCCAAGTGGATCTATGAATGATAATTCCATCATCTTGAGGTTTATCATTTACATGTTAAGCCTCATCATGATTTTAACTAGTGTGATTTTAGAAGATAATGTATCTTGTAATTCTATCTTTTCAAGATAAAATACTCCCACTTGCCTTTAGCATTATATAGAATATAAGTACTTAGCAATTAGAGCAACAATCCAATTTTCTCTTTTAGGACTTTACAAATACGCATTGATAGCTCTTTGTTAATAACCTTCACATAAGTAACTTAACAAATTTAGAACTTCAATTTTAAGACTTAATGTGATTCATCACATTTCATAATTCAATAACGTCTTATTAATCTTCTAGGAGTCTAATTGAGTATATTCAAGCCATACTCAATTTCTAACCTTGATAACTTTTAGAAGAATAGAAATCATAGTTATCTTCAATCAAACAATCTAACAAGAGTTTGATTCCCTAACAGAACATACTATCCATATGTAGTACTTCAATTAGAATTAATATTGTAAGAAGATCTAACAATATATATATGATAACCATATTCCTGTTGGCATACCTATTTACCAACTAAATCAACTTAATGGTATAATAGTATTTTCAAGCCAATTGCATGCTTTATAACCCAAGTACTTATTAATCAAGTCACTTCATGTTTATGTCTTATAAAACATAAACTTGTTATAATCCTACTATACGTTATTAATCATTGATCAACTCAATGACTTCTTGTATATGTTTTAATTAAAAGACCATAACAAGCTAACGTCTTACTTAATTATAAGTCTTGTAATACTTAGAAGACTTCATATTTATAACTATACAATAAAGTATAAACATGTATAATTAAAGTAATCATGAACACCATCATTTAGTTTCAATAATATTTTCAAGTTAACACACTACTTTATTTATTTATGTCATTCTAAGAATACATAATTATTGAAGTAGTATTATATTACTTCATGCATTTATGTCATTCCAATAATACATAAATATTAAAGCTGAAGTAGTATTTTTATTTGACACACATGTTCTAATAGATGTCTAATTTAGAAACTGCAAATTATCCATGTTGGTCTCACGCATACATGGAAATTCACCTTGTTGTTAATATTTAGCCTGCGTCTCACGTTTACTAAATTTCAACACCAAGTGTTTCTAAGATTAGATGTATTAATCTAATTAGAACTATAATCTCTTACTTGCAGTTAAGAGAATCCTTTAAATCATATTCTTATGTGTTGTACTTTGCACATAATGAAGATTTCTCCCACTTGTGCATGGTACAACACCATGTACCACATAAACAACACGCACGCGTTTGTTAATGTGAACAATATGATTTGTGTCATAACTTAGTAGATATAGAGTTTACTCAATCAATCAAGGAAACGTACATGACTATCCTTGAAAATATTAGTGTCTATATTTGGAAAGTAATTACCTTGAGATATTCAAAAGATAATCTAAGTTACAATCAAGACAATAAGTCTTGTAACTCTCACTGAATTAGAGAACTAATAATAATCCCTTATTCATTCATAAGAACACAATACTCCCACTGAATTTGACAACATTGTAAATGTTTCATTAATCGGTGAAAGGATATAGTGTACTTGTTTACTTTCCTACATCTTTTAAGAAAACCTATTCCAACAATTATATATAGGTTATAAAAGGATGTATTCTACTACATAAATGTGATTCATCACATTCCAAACTATTAACTTGAAAAATTGGGCATGCAATTTCTTCCTGTATAGATCTACCATTCCAACAATTGTATGTAGTATCTTTACATGGTCAAATCAAAACAACTAGATAAAATAATCTAATTTGTCTTTTACCATTATGCAGTAATCAGTCTAGCTTCTAATTGAATAACTCATAAAGTGCAAATAATCTTACTATTAAATTTTGCTATGAGTTATGTATTTAGAATTTAGACAATTCTAATTATCCTATCATACCTTTCTCATTCATGAAAAGGATTAGGATTAAGTCTCACATTTCTCCTAATGGAAAGAAGACTATATTTATTCTTTTTGTAACATTGACTCTAACCAAAAAACCCTAACAGGTGTAGATCAATTAAAAGAATAACATACGTTTACGGTTTTGAGTTGCATTAATACATTTAAAGAATTTACAAAATTCAATTTTAGTATTTTCGATAATTTATATTTCCAAGAAAATATAATAACCAAGGTTATATTCATATAACCAACTAATTTCTTGAAAATCTAGGATCCAACTTTACATAGATTCCACCACATCAGTTGATCTGCTAGTGGTGAAAGTATAAAAGATGGTAATCTGTCGAACAATAATTGGCAAACACTTTTCCAATTCCTAGATCATTATGGGATTTACATCAAATTGATTCATCAATTTGTCATGTAAGCATGTTTCATCCCATCTCATGCCTTAAGCTCTAGGTCTCACGCATCAACTTAATTAAGTCGTCTAACTTAGAAACTGCAAATTTTTCATGTGTGGTCTCACGCACACTCAGAAATTTACCTTGTCATTAAAATTTAGCCTGCGTCTCACGTTTACTAAATAATAACTTCAAGTGTTTCTTATAGTTAGATGGCATGTAACTTAAATTTTAGGGTATAAATTTTGATGTGAAAATTAAAACATGTATAAAGATGCATGCACTCATCTTTATAACATAAGTTTTCATAAAACTTTTTATATCCGATTCGTGAAATTAATACACAAAGTTTTACTTGAGGTTAATGCCAAAACCCTAAGATGACTTTCTACAACATATGATTTTAAAAGTAATTCGTTTAAGACATATTCAAGATTGTGATAACCAAGGCAGACTCTAAGGCTCTTTTCTAAGCCTTCAAATCACGGTTATGAATATCATCTTAAAAGACTTAATTTTAAAAGTATATTTGCACAAAACATCATTCAAGCAAAAGTTTATGGATTCAATCTCAAAATCGTGACAAAGTTTGAATTTTGCTAGTCTCGCCTGGGAGCTGATTACCGTGCGAATCGGACCACGATTGGCAATAAGACCTTGCAAGATTCTTACTTTATCACTTAGGGTTTCACCATTATTAGTCCGTATTATTTTCTTTATGGAAAAATTACCCTTTTATTGCTTACAACATGTCAAACAAAAAAGAAACAATAAAACAAGTAATCCAAGACAAATCAACAACTAATAATAATAACAAAGGTGAAACAAATAGCCACATGCTATCCTTGTTAAGAAAAGATCCTAACAAAATCAATTCTAGGTTTTTATATGCATATAATTAACTAAGGCCTTCACCTCTTAATGGAAGTGAGCCACATACATTGACAAGTCAATTGCGTAGGCCAAAGCTAATCACATACCACATAGCACATAATTGATTTTAATAAATATGGGTCTTCCCCAATATTAGATCTATCTAAATATGTGAAAAGCTTAACAATTAATAAACAATTAATAACCCATGACTAACATGCATGTTTCGTCATGGATCAAAGCATAACAATTACCAATTAGGTCAAGGATACGCCCAAATAACACATAAACATGTAGGCAACCTAGGGTTTCTAATCCAATTAATTAATAAAACCACAAACCCTAATTAGGGTTCATGGAATAAATCGACCCCCCCCCCCCAAAATTAGGGTTAGGGTAAAAAAAACAAAACCCTAGATCCAAAACATGTATCTAAAACAATCAAAATTCGTTTTTTATGTGTTTTATGTAATCAATTACATGTTATAGCAAGCTCGTGATACCACTGTTAGAATATAAAAAACATGACAATCATATAAACAGGTAAACACATATGCGGAAGCGAAGGAACATCTATAACATATAAGAGATTAACATAAATTAAATAGGAACGTACCGTGGTGATTCTAGCCCGAACAAGAATCAAAAGCAATTGTCTTTAACAATATGAAGAACCCTAATTAGGGTTTATATGGATCAATGATTAACCCCTTACCGTTTTGTTAATCGATCCCTTGATAACAACAAAAGTATGTTGTTACCTCGTTCTTGTACACACGAATTAAACCGTATTAAGGTGATGCTAGTAACAACACAAGAACACTTTTGAAGAACAAAAGTCGATCCACAAACCCTAAAGGGTGTTGTACGATCGGTTTAGAGAGCAAGGAGGAGAGGAGAAAACTTTAGGGATAATTGTGTGTACAAAAGGTAAAAACAATTGACCCTAAGATTTGTTTATATAGTGTTTAAGAATCTTGGGGACCAAGTTAGGGTATGGGTTACCCCAACCCATCATTCGGCCGATCCATGGCCCAAGGGGGTTTCTAGACCCTTCTTGGGTTACCATATTACTTAAACAAATACTTTCCTTATCTTGCGTCTAACGGTCGTTAGTCATTAACGGTAAATACCAACGATCGTTACATACTTGTGTATAATAATAAATATATAAATATATTAATTATTATTTCTTAATACTCATTCGTAACGTGTGCAATCCCGAGGTCTCGAGTTCGATTCTAGACATACGTTTATTAATATATATCCATAAACTCCAACAGTTTTTGCTTAAATTCTGGCGCACACCCCTAGTTAACAGTAGCACTAATTACTTTGGTTTCATTAATTCAACAAAAACATTGAAGCACCAGGTAAGGTTTTAACCACAATTTAACACAAAATTTATAAGATTAAAACTTTGTTTGTTAACTATGTTCTTATGCAAATCACAGACACAAACAAATATCAAAGCACATAGTAGAAACTCAATTGATTCTCAACAAACCAACATAACTTACAAAGTAAGGAAAGTTATATTAGGAATTTAAAACTAAAATGATAATTTTACCTTTGAATATTGAGGATCAATTTGAGGATCGAGTTCTGGACCCCAATCCGTTTCTGACATTTAAAATTAACCTTAGAGGTTTAAGAAGAACGTGGAGCCTTCAATTTCGTAGCGCCAAAAAAAGTAAACTCTTGAATTTCAGATTCTAATTTTGCTAAATCAATGGGCGGGTTTATGTCCCCCCAATTTTGGTGAGTTACAGAGAATCATAATTTACAAAACAAGTCCTCATGTTGACTTTTTTTATACATATCAAAATTTTAACTTAACATACATATATGTCGAAATAGTCTGAGAGTGGCGTTTGGTTCATGAATTTGAAATTCCGGAATTTTGAATTTTAGGAAAATTAAATGTTTGGAATATAAAATATCTTTGCATGTTTGGTTGACAAAAATTCATAATATTTTAAAATCTGTCATTATGTTTATTATTGCAAATTTTTTAGGAAGTGACGGGATAGGAGTGTCAAAAAACCCAACCCCAATTAAGCCTATTTCGGTCGGGTTACTTAGGTCAAAAGTATTTATTAGGGTTAACCCCAGTAATCTGAATACTAAATAAGGTCGGGTATCGGGTTGAAAATTTTTAATAACTCGGGTTCGGGTCGACCCAATGACTCAAATAAATTTTTTCTTTTAATATTAATTTTATAAATATTTAACAAGTAAAAAAAGCATTCTTGTTATAGTTTACTCATATTTGGGTTGACCTGAACCTCAACCGACCCAACCCGAATTGACACAAACCCGACTAACCTTAATTCAAATAGAGTCAAGTTCGGGTATGAAAATTTTAACCTTGACTTGACTTTAACTTGACCCGAATTAACCCGACCCGAACCCGAACAACCCCACACCCGACTAACACCCCTAGTGACAGATGTCCTTTGATTTAAAAAAAAACAAAAACAAAAAAAACAACAAAAAATACAACAAGAAAAAAAAAGTTTATAAAAAAATCCAAGTAAATTAAAGTTCCTCACTTTTTGGAGGCATTCTAATTCTTCCAATTTTGGCAATTCATGGAATTTTAAATTCCTTCATTTGAGATACCAAACACAACATTTGAAGGAAAATGAA
The DNA here is from genome assembly GCA_030686995.1 of Artemisia argyi. Taxonomy (NCBI): domain Eukaryota; kingdom Viridiplantae; phylum Streptophyta; class Magnoliopsida; order Asterales; family Asteraceae; genus Artemisia; species Artemisia argyi. The sequence continues at coordinate 16,856 of JARVZY010003063.1, read as the reverse complement.
ATGCAAATGCCATGAAATGCCCCCAATATACCTCAACCAAACGCACAGTGTAAACGAGTTGAGTCAGCCTCAAGGTTAATTTATTGAACTTTGAGAAAATTTATTGAACTTTGAGAAACTCGATTTCGTATTGTTTTTTAATATATCTTAAATGTTCAGCTCAATGGTTATTCCAAAGGCTCAATTTTAGCTCGAGCTTGACTCATTTATAATTTTCATTCAGTAAGAAATAGATTCGATGTAAACTTGATCAATGTTTATCTTGGGATCAATGTGGATGTTCCTTTGACGGACAATATGATTGCGCCTGGGCAAACGGATATCCCATCGATGATGAGGACGATGGTTCAGTGAAAGTAAATGAGGGTGCCAAGTCGAGTTGTATAGGATCTCCATCTTATGCCAACATATTGAATGCTAAAGCGGACACGACTGTTTCCTTAGCTGATAAGATTCATAACATTGCAAACAAATGTTGGAAGGTAAACTGTTAGGTAACGATGGGAAGTCATTGAACACAGGAGGTGGGAAGACGAGTAACGCTGAATCTAGCATTAATGATAAACCAAGTAAGCAAATTGTTAACTTTCTGACCTTAATAGCCCCGTGTGGTAATGGGGTTGATGTTGCTATTCTCATAAAATCTAAACTAAAGGTCAAGGAATGTTTCGAGAATTCAGTATATGGGTTTTTTCTGGGTAAGAGAGTTGTGCATCCAATGGCTAAAGACTACATACTATGATGAATGTGAAAGGCAATTCTTGTTTAAATTCAGCTCAAAAACGTGTATAGATGCAATGCTTGAAAGTGGACCATAGTTTCCATTGATTCTTCATAAATTGTCTCATATGGCGAATGTATCTAAGGAAGAATTAAATAATCTCCCGGTTTGGGTTAAACTCCATGATATTCCTATCACGACATTCACGGATGATGGATTGAGGGCTATTGCTACAAAACATGGCATCCCTTTGATACTAGATACATATACAACCTCTATGTGTTACACCCCTGCCCGCTTCTAAACATAAAACATATACTAATCCAAACACCCTTTTTAAACATAAAACATATACTTTAACCCGTTTCTATAACGAACCAATAGACATACTTTACTATAACAAACAAGGACGTAACTTTGACACTTGACCACATATTTGTACATCATTTAAAGACTCACGGGGGCATCAACCATGAATTGAGCTCTATATCTACCTAAGCTCCTGCTTACTTACAAAATCTCTAGCCTTTCGCATATCCAAACCTTAGTCCTTATTCCAAGCCATACCATCATCACAAGAGCCTACAAAACATTTGTCACTTAAACCGTAAGCATAAAGCTTAGTAAGTAAAGCGATTATAACACAACATCATAAATCATTCACCCCTCAAGTCCCTTTCTTGCTACTTTAGCCACACCTCATCTTATAATACATTTTCCACTTGGGAACTCTAGTCCTTTAAGTCTATTTTCCTCATAATTGTGACACGTCATATCTTCTATATCCATATACACATTTGTTGACTATTAGATTGACCATCAGGTTTGACTAGCCAATCTCGTTAAATCTTAGTCAATTCCATCTAGGGTGGGGCATATTTGTATCCGGGAAACGGGTGTTACACTATGTGCATGAAATCATGGGGTCGGTCTAGTTTTGCGAGAGCAATGATTGATATTCGAGTCGATGTTAAGTTGAAAGGCAATCTTGTTGTAATAGGATAACCTGATCGATCAGGAACACAAATTGCGTAACTGATTCACATAAGAAATACGTGACATCTTGAGTTATAGAAATGTGAATTTCTCTTTCTTTCGACCCGTGTGCAACAAATTTTCATTAAACTATCATTTTGTGAACATTTGCCTTTGGTATTATAAATCTACTTTATGCACAACGAAAAGGCTTGTATCCCAATAGTACATCATGTTGTGTAATAAGCTCCCTAACAAAATGGTTGAGGGTAGTATTTGGACATGTGAGATAAATTTGTGGTATAAAGATTGTGAAATATTTAAAATTGTCGTTCTAAAGAAAACAAAAAAATAATAAAAAAAAAAAGAAAGAAAAAAAAATCTCCTTTATGCTCATTCACTAAATTTCAATTAATTTATATAAAAAAGCTATGTTATAAAAAAACATAATATTTTCTATAATAGCGAGCATTTTTTAAAACTTAATTATCACGATTTACATACATAATATGTTAAACATGACGAAGATCCAAGAAGCCACAAGTGAAACGTTGTATAGGACTCTTATATCAAATGTCATATTTAGTCATAATAAAACCCCAACTAATAAGCGTCCCATAAAATACATGTGATAGGGCTTATTTTATGTCTCATATAAAGTTGTATTCTAATAGGACCACAAGAAAATAAGTGTCCCATAAAAGGTAATATAATAGGACATTTAAATGAAGTGTCCTATTATGCTCCATGGTAATAAAACCCTCTCTAAAAAGTGTCTTATAATTTAGTTTATTAGGATTTGTGTATTAGGTGTCCTATTAAAACCAGTGTAACAGGACTAAAAAATTAGTTGGTCCTATAAAATGTTTCTTAGGACACCATATAAAAAAGTGTCCTAAAGAAAGGTCCTAAAAGCCCCCATTTTTTGTAGACCCTTAGCTTTAGTCTCCCCTAGGACAGCTTATAATAGCTTATTTTTATCTCTTTACTTTTCCTAAACCCTTAGTTAGCTTTTTCCCTTGTATGCTTGTCTGTTCATCCCTTTATTGTGCTTATCTGCCATGTTCTTTTTGCTTATTCAGTTAGATTGAGCATGTAGGATTAGACTCAAGAGCTTTTAGATTTTTAGCTTGTTTGCAAATCCTTGTGTGAGCTTTTTGAATCAAAACAGTTAAGCTCATTTTGTATTTGCTTACTTTTGTTCACTAATAAGCCTTATAAACCCCTTTATAGCTTATTTTCAGTTTTCTAAAAAAGGTCCTTTCACAAAAAGTAATTAGTATTTAGTTGTTAACATCTTGGCTTTTTAAAGTTTTAAGAAAAACCAAAAATAAAATGTTGCAAAAAAGGTGCCAATGGATTAACCTTGGTCACCAGGTTTCACAAACAGACACAAAGCAACCCCCCCCCCCCCCTCCCCCACCCATCTGGTGTAACTTGAATTACTAAATATTTATAGTGGATTAGGTTTTAGTGCTTATTAACTAGTTCAGCTCTTAGGACTGCTTTTTCCCTGCTTATTTCAACTGCTTTTTACCAGTTTATATTTTTCCCAGCTTATTTAGATAATAATTTAGTTTCAAAAAAAAATTCAGATTTTTCCAATGTTATTTATTATTTTTAAGAATTTAATTTAGTAAAATAGTAATTTAATCATAATAAATAGAAAAATAGTAAAAAAAAAATTGTTTTTTTTTCTTTTCCCCAAAATTTTCTTTTGTCATTTAGCACGTAGGAAAAATAATTTGAATCCCAAAGGCCTTGTAGATTTAAAAATTCACTTTTAAAGCCGTTATCGAGCCTGGCAACGGCTCATTTTTTATTTTTGTTACGTTTTAGGTAATTTCAAGTTACGTTTTAGGTTTTTACAAGTTTTTAAATAGTTTTTCATTTCCAATTTCAAAATCGTAGTTTAAAATTAGGTAGTTTCCCTTTTAGGTTACGTTTTTACGTTTTACGTTTTACGTGTTACGTTTTAGGTTTAATTTACGTTTTAGTTAATTCTTGATTTACGTGCTTTCGTTAATTGTTTACTTGCTTTATTTTGAGTTATTATTCATTGAAATTAGTTTAGGAATCAAAATCTCTATTCAAATCTCATTCAATGCACCCGATCACAAAACGGTTTTCGATTTCGCATCTCATTTCTCGTCGGGACTTAACGACCCGGGAAAACACTATACACACCGGAGCACATACACTAGGGTTGACAATATTGACCATTCTTGGCTAGGTGGTTGATCCGAGCGTATCAGTGGGTAGAGACCCTATTAATTTAAGAGACCCTATTAATACGGGAAAACCCATGGGAAAAAAAAAATCGTGCAGGAATTTAGAGCCGAAAGAAAAGAAAGATGGAAGAAGAGAGATGGTTGTTGTTGGTAGTTGTGTGTATTTAGAGTATTTTTAAATAATAAAAATTATAAAAAATTACTCACTCCATCCTATATTAAATGTCATGCTTGACTTTTTAAAATATTTCTTTCTCAACTTTGACCTTAAATATTTTTGATTGTGTAATATAATACTTGATACAAAATATATGAATGAATTAAGTTTTAAATGTATTTTCATTACGTATAATTTTTATCAAATACTACATAACGCAAACAAAAAATATTTAAAGTCAAAGTTGATAAAGAAAGACTTGATAAGTCAAACCTGGACATTTAATATGGGATGGATGGAGTAAAATAAAAGAGATAATTTGAGAGAAAGTTAGGGAAAATATAAATGAAGTGTTTTTTTTATGATAGAGAGGTGATGTGGTGAGAAAAACCCTCAGCCACACCCTCTGCACTAAGACAATGAGGTATCATGACGCCATCTAACGCCAATTCCCACGTAGCCAAGAAAATGGCGCCGCCACCTTCAAGTGATTACACCCCCACTTTTCAAAAACTTGTTAGGCACCAATTAAGTGGTGTGTGTGAAAGGGAGAAGAAGACAACTTTGAGAGAGAATTTTTTAGTGATTTTGTACATGGTAAATTAAATTTGTTAGTGAGTTTCATGTTAGATAAAAGAAGTACAGAGTTGAGAGAGAAATATGCAATTGAAAGAGGAAGAAGAAAGATGAGTAACAACACTACATTTATGAGCTGCACATGGCGCCACCCAACGCCAATTCCCACGTGGCCAAGAAAATGGCGTCGCCACCTTCAAGTGATGACACTCCCACTCTTCAAAAACTTGTTAGGCGCTAATTCAGTGGTGTGTGTAAAAGGGAGAAGAAGATAACGTTGTGAGAGAATTTTTTAGTGATTTTGTACATGGTAAATTAGATTTGTAAGTGAGTTTCATGTTAGATAAAAGAAGTACAGAGTTGAGAGGGAAATATGCAGTGAAAAGAGGAAGAAGAAAGATGAGTAACAACACTACATTTATGAGCTGCACTAATTTATCCAATAAAATTTGATTTATGATCATTTGATGACCAAACTTTTTTTATATAACAAAGGGACTAATTTTCACCCTTCATCTTCCCTCAATCTTTATTTAATCTAATGGATGAGATTAATCACAACAATTTAAAAAACACACTTTCATCATTTTTTTTCAAATATTAATATTTTTCTAACCGTTAATCGTTAAGCGAAAAAAATATACCGTTACAACGAGCATTTAATTATCTTTTTATAGATAGGCACTTTGATATATTTTCGACAAAAATTTTTTTTATTCGTTTTTTTCACGTTTTTTTTCGTGGCCGAAAAAATCACATGTGATATTACATATCGCATGTGATATTACACTAATATCACATGTGATATTACATATCACATGTGATCTTTTCGGCCACGAAAAAAAAACGTGAAAAGAACAAAATTTTTTTGGTCGAAAGTATATCAAAGTGCGCGTCTATAGAAAGATAATTAAATGCTCGTCGCGATGGTGTAATTATTTTCGCTTAACGATTAACGGTTTAAGAGATATTTAAATTATAAAAAATGTGTGAAATATTAAAATGCTTTTAATCTCAACCATTGATTTCTTTTTAGATGGATGGTGGGGATGAGTCCCTAAGAAAAGTTTGGTATTTAATATAACTCGCCTCATAAAATTTAAGATCTTTATTTGTGATTTTAATACTATTTTAAATTTGGTACAAATCGTTTCTCTTATTTTGCTTTACATACACTTATTTACTAACGAAAAGTAATAAACAACATGTAAACGTTTATAAAATTATAGGGAAATACCTATTTGATTGTCAATGAAAACTGATGCTTCATGTAATCAGTTTAAACTAATAAAAAAACACCTTTTATGTAATATATATATATATATATATTTTTTATTTTTAGTTTTATACTCTGTATACGGAGTATTTTATATTTTTATTTGAATCGATTAAAATTTAATTTGTTTGGAAAAATGTAAAAGAAAATAAAATTTAGTTTGTTTGAAAGTAACATGCTTTATTTTTTTCACCAAGTCTTTGCTTATGTGGCACTTTTATTGACCTAGTCTTATTATTACCTCAATATTCAATGACTTAGTCAATTTGTTGACCGACTTGTATGCACACTAAAAAACAAACAAATTAACTGTAGAGCCAGTAACAAATAAAAGAAAAAAAAGCCTTGGGATCTGAAAAATCTGATAGAGAGGATGAAAGAACTTTGGTAGATACATTTTAGCTGGAGACTTGACAAATACTCCATATCTACATGGATAGTATTTTGTATGAAAGTATTTTGGCTACCATTTCGTTACCATTTCATCCTAAATATCCTTCTACACACAACAATATTATATAATTTTTTCTCGTTTTACTTGCCTGGAACTGATTGGTTGCTTGTTGTGCCACTCATTCTGTCTCTGCATCAAACCGTGTGTTCTGACATTTGTCAGGATCCTGTGAGTAGAATGTTTTGTAAGAAAAAGTTGTAGGAAGTTTTAGCATTTTTGAATGCGAAAATTACCTCACTACCCATTTTTAAAAGGGTGTGTCTACACATGCCCATACTTTTTCCACCTTTATAAAAATACTCATACATGTCGCGTATATATATACCTACATTAACGTGTCCGTTTGTTATTGGATGAAGTTCAAAAAAAAAAAAAAAAAAAAAAAAAAAAAAAAAAAAAAAAAAAACTAGCCTATGCGTACATATTTATACAACATTACCTTTTTATACACGAAATCACTAAATTGTTTCTTTACTTTCGTTCTTCCATAGTGAAAATTAAAAAACTTACAAAAACCACCCTTTAACTTTTTGTTAATTACAACTTTTTTATATAATAAACTTTATTCATCAAATATTTAGTAAATATCTATCGAATTCTTTAATAAAAAAAATATCATTGTGAAGAGCTCTAAATTACGAATAAAACAAGCACAATATTGACATGCTTTTGACATACGTACGATTTTATAAAAAATGTTGAAGTTTGATATAAATATATATATAAAAAAAATTAAAACACACTCTTAAACCACAGGGGCCAAAGACATACAAAATTCTATAAAATAGGAATATCGTTTAGAAATAAAAACGTAAAAATTATAAACTAAAAACGGTATCTTTTTTACTCATCAAACAAAAAATGGCAACTTTTTATATATAAACCAAAAAAATTTATTCATAAATTAACAACATTAAATATGAAATATAAAATGTAAACGTACGAAATAAAAATATAAACATTCATAAAATTTTTATAAGCTTTTTATAGAACTAGACACGACTAGCCCTCGGTTGAAACGTACGAAATAAAAACGTAAACATTCATAAACTTTTTATTTTGTATATTTATGTTTTATATTCTCTATGTAATGTTTTAATTTATGAATAAAAATTTTAATTTTATATAAAAAAAGTTAGCATTTTTAGTTTTATGAATAAAATGAAACTGTTTTTAATTTATAAATTTTATGTTTTCATTTCCAAACGATATTCCTATTTCATAAAATTGTACGTCTTTGGCCCCTAAGGTTTAAGGGTTTTTTTTTTTTTCTTTTTATTTAACTTTAAATTTTTTTATAAAATCGTATGTACGTCAAAAGCATGTCAATATTGTGCTTGTTTTGTTCGTAATTTAGAGCTCTTCGCAACGATATTTTTTCATTAAAGAATTCGATAGATATTTACTAAATATTTAACGAATAAAGTTTGTTATATAAAAACGTTGTAATTATCAAAAAGTTAAAGGGTGGTTTCTGTAAGTTTTTTAATTTTCACCATGGAAGAAGAAAAGTCAAGAAATAATTTAGTGATGTCGTGTATAAAAAGGTAATGTCGTGTAAATATGTACGCGACATAGGCTAGGGTTTTTTTATTTGATCTTCATCCAATAACAAATGGACACGTTAATTTCGGGTATGTAGGGTATATATATACGCAACATGCATGGGTATTTTTGTGAAGGTGGAAAAAGTATGGGCATGTGTAAACACGCCCTTTTAAAAATGGGTTAAAAGGGTAGGGAGGTAATTTTCGCTTTTTGAATTCCTTTTTATTATTTTCTCTGATTCTCTTGCCTACTCTGTCTACTTGTACCAAAATTTTCCATGTTTTTATAGTTGTATTTCTGCTTATCTCAAAAGAAGACACCACCAACTACCAAATCATCTATAAGTGGTTCCAAAGTGAACGAAGAAAGATGTGGCTGAAGAGAAGCCTGCTGCGACTCCAAAGAAATCTGGTACTATCTTGTTACTGTAATTTCCATTTCCGCAATAGTTAGAGGCGTCGAAATGGACAGGGGTGGGTTGTATATTCGGTTTGGGTCATAATGGAAAGCTTTCAAGTTTCAATACAAGTCACTCATGATTCCTCGTAATCTAGTCCATTCGGTGTTGGGGATGTTATGACTTCTGTATAGGTTCCATGCCAAATGGTTAAAGAAAGCACGACCAACAATATTTGAATTATAAAAATTAATCAAAAATTGATGAAAAATAATAATAATAACAACAACAAAAATAAAAGTAGCAAAATTAATTGCGTTTAGATTACACCATAAGTGTGGATGATGTTTTTGTTGTTTTTTTAAGGTTGAACGGGTAGCCGCCTATATGAGATAATTGGGAAGTGAAAAATTAAATAGTGTTTGTGTAAACTGAAAACCCTAGTTTCAATCTAAAACCTGGCTAACCAAAGGCCTATTATGTACACTGTTTTTAGATATTTGTCAAATTTGATTTACTAACATTGAAACCTTTCGAGCCTGTATCAACTACACAAGTTTGAAAATATGGTATCTACAACTATAATATAGCAAAATAGTTTCAACTGCACAAGTTTAAAAATAAGAATTTTTCTCGGTTCTTGGTGGTGATTTTCCAACGGTAAGTGGTGGTTCCCAACTGGTGGTTATTTTTACAAAGAGAAGAGTGTGATTTTAAAGAGAGAAATGGGAGTGACTTAGGAGATCAAAAGTGTATAAATGTGTGCTGAGTGAGTAAATGTGTTAGGTAGTGTTAAAAAAAAAAAAAAAAGTGGATGTGTTATGTGGGTGGGTGGAGGCCTTATTAATTTAAGAGGATATATTTGGTTGAGAGAAATTAATTGAAATGAAATAAGGAAGAGAATTGAAATCTAGAGAAATGAAATCCATAAAGAATTTTGATGAATTCTCGTGCTTGGCACCAAGAGAGACTTGACCCAAGAAATAAGCAAAGACATATGTTTTGTTTAATAAAAAAAACAAAAACAACGTGAAATAAATTTTTTAGAAAATTTGAAACCCTAGAAAAAATAGACCCACAAATTAAAAGAACATGTGCAAAGTATTTTTCTTCTTTCTGTATAACACAAAACAACTGCAAATTAGAAACCTAACAATAGAATTGAGATGATTTAATTTCTTTTTTATATAGCCGACCAAGTCATTAAATATGTTGGTGATCAAGCCTAGTCCTATCATTACCTCAATATTTAATGACTTGGTCGGCTAGATAAAAAAGAGATTAGTTGGTCACTTTGTTGACCGACTTGTGTGAACACCTAAAAAAAAAACTATTGAGCCATTTTAATAAATAATAATAATAAAAAAAACCATGGGATCAAAAATCTGATAGATAAAGTTTTCTTGGGGATGAACCAAGAGGCGCAACAAAAAAAGATTGTGAGACAATAAAACCCCATATGCGTTTTAGAGTTTGCTTATTTGGGTCAATGGTTCCTATATATAGAACCATACGAAAGCAACCCATGCAGTAGAAAGTAAATTACTAACTTTGATGAAATAAAAGTTTATAAAGATGTTGCTAGAACCTCGAATTAAAGTGGTTGCTTTATTTTCTTTTATTATTTACTCGCTCCGTCCCAAAATTATTGTCCAGTTTGAATTTCAAAGTCAAACTGGTTCAATTTTGACCATAAATATATATTTTTTATTATATAATACTTGATGAAAAATTATACCATTGAAAAATACACTTAAAACCCAATCCATTTATATATTTTGCATCAAATATTATATAACACCCACAAAAATATTTAAGGTCAAAGTTGAAGAAGAAAGACTAAAAAAGTCAATAGTGGACAATAAATTTGGGACGGAGAGAGTAATTTTTAATTTTTAATTTTATTCTTTAAAAAATTGAAAATGAAATAAAAATAGAGATGAGGTTGCTTTATTATACCAAGTAGATAGCTGGAGTAATCTAAGATAGAGAAAGCTATGGTGGCAGATGAAATGAAGGTCGTCATCTGGGGTCCTTATTATACCCCGCCTAAGCAGTAAGAAAGAGCAATCGTATTAATAAATGATGCTTGGTTTCATATAAGACAGTTTAGTAGGAAAAATGATTGTAAGAACACTTTGTATAACTTTAGTTTCAACAACTTCTGATTTATCAAACCGGTTTAGAAGAAAAAACCCAAATAACATAAAGAATCATCACTTCCAAACAACTAAGAGGAGCTATATGTTAACCTTCATTTGAAAGTTCCGATACTTCACCTTTTAAAAAAAATTAAAAAATAAGACGAAGTTATTAGTGAATATATGTACTAGGGGTGGCAATTCTCGACACGACAAGATAAACGACACGAAGTTAAACAGGTTTGGGTCAAAAACAGGTAAACCCGTCTAACCCGTTTAATAAACGGGTCGTGTTTGGGTTGAGTAAGTATTAAACAGGTCAACCCGTGAACCCGTTAAGTATATAAGACTCTAAAAATAAAATATATAACCTGATTTTTATGTTGGATGTGGATTAAATGTATTTTGTAATATATTTAATATGAGCGAGTTGTGATTATACCTCAAATATCATTGAAATTGACGCTTATAACTCAGAAAATTGTCATGTAGTTATTTGTATGGTATTTTTAACATATTTTAGATCCTTATATTACTACAAAAAACTAGTTGAATTCGCTACATTTTAAAGGCCAAATCGCCATATTTAAAAATGTGCAAAATTATTGATTCCACACTTTCTCAAGTGTGGTAATAATGGGTGTGACAAATTTTGCTACACATATAAATGTGGAAACATTCTTTGAATGTCCACACCTAAAAGTGTGGAAAAATTGCAAAAAACGTTCAAAAATAAAAGTGTGGAGACATTTGCTACACTTATAAATGTAACTTTATTGTAATTGTACACGCTTATATATGTGGATTGTTTTTTAAATATTTGTCACACCTATAAATATAGCAAAATTATTATCCATATAAAAAAATTCCACAGTTGACTATACCGTGGCAAAATAAGTGTAGAGAATAGCACTATTTTTTGTAGTTAATCATCTTTGCATTTAAACATGCTAAATCAACAAACCACAACCTTATTTAGTACTTGACCTATTTACTTAAACAGGTTAAACGGGTTACACGTGTTATGCAGGTGTGTGTTAGGTTCAGTTTCTTGACACGTTTAATAAATGGGTCATGTTTGGGCAGAGGTTATACTAACCCGCCAACACACGAACCCGAATAGGTCAACATGAACATGACTCGATTGCCACCCCTAATATGTACATCCAAAATATTAGTTTTAATCTTCATTGACTCAAACGAGTATGAAATAACGTGCATGGAAAATATAGCAGTCATTGACTGAAAAACGAGTATGAAATAACGTGCATGGTAAATACAGCGCAGTCATTGACTGAAAAACGAGTATGAAATAACGTGCATGGAAAATACAGCGCAGTCATTGACTGAAAAAATTATTCAGAATATCCAAAAACTCCTTTGTGTGGCCACGATTTCTTGAAAGACTTAGAGCGATTGATGACCCTAAAGTCTCCGGCAAAAGTCTTGTGAAGTTGGTCTTAACCAAAGTATACGTAATAATTTAGAAATTAATCGGATACTATATATCTGCCCCGTGCTTGTGACTTTGAACTCTATCTTACTCCAAAATGGAAACCAGCTTTCTTGTTATTTTTACATTCCTGCTCTTGCAAAGACTTGGCGCAAGCAGCGAAAGCATGATGACAAACTCTTCAAGTGTTACATGTATCGAAAGGGAGCGGAAATCTCTTCTTATATTCAAAGAGAGACTCACAGACAGGTATCGTCGTCTGTCAACATGGACCGGAGTAGAATGCTGTGAATGGGTAGGAGTTCATTGTGACAAGCGAAGTGGTCATGTTATCAGACTTGATCTTCGACCTCCAGGGTTTTTTGACACAGACAACCAACTTGGAGGTGAGGTAAGCCCTTCATTATTGAATTTGAAGCATTTACGTTACTTGGACTTGAGCATGAATGATTTCTCAGGACATATTCCTAAGTTCTTAGGGTCATTTAAGCGTTTGGAATACCTTAATCTTTCATGCTCAGGTTTTAGTGGTGTAGTTCCTCATCATCTAGGAAATCTCTCAAGGTTACAATATCTTGATCTTAATAGCCTATATCACATAGATGACAGTATTGCTTCGTGTTCCTCTATGAGCATAGATAATCTACAGTGGGTGCCTTCACTATCATCATTAAAGCTTTTGGGGTTATCAGGGTTACACATGGCTATGAACGTTACTGATGAACTTGATTGGTTCAGTGAAGTTAACATGCTCCCTTCTTTGCTTACACTGAACTTGGCCTACTGTTATATCAATTTCCCTTCCATAACATCTGTTAATTTCACGTCTCTTAATTCACTCGATCTCTCTGACAATTCCATCAATTCTACCATTCCTGTCTGGTTATCCAACCTTACTGACCTTACTCATCTAGATCTTTCTCGCAACGAGTTCCATGGTCAGATTCCTTATTTTCTTGGAACGTTGAGTGCTCTTGCTTCAGTTGACCTTGCGCTCAATTCCTTTGATACTTTGGTGCCAGGTCTGTTTTGGAATTTGAGTAGCCTCACTCTTCTTGATCTTAGTTACAATGAGTTCCATGGTTTGGTTCCTGTAGATTTTAAGAACCTATACCAACTGAGTGTCCTTGATTTATCTGGGAATAGATTTGTTGGAGATCTTCCAAGTTTAATAGGAAATATGTCAGAATTCTTGGCAAAGAGTCTTGTGTATCTCAGTCTTGCAGAAAACGAGTTCAGTGGATGTATTCCGAATACGATTGGAGACTTTAAGAAACTTGAAAATCTGCTCCTCAGCCGAAATACATTGTCTGGTCATGTACCTCTCTCACTCGGTGGCCTAACGTCTCTAAAAGAGCTGGATGTCTCCTATAATTCGTTGGAGGGAAATCTTTCAGAAGTTCACTTCATCAAACTGAAGAACTTAACCTTACTAGATTTGTCTTCAACTTCTTTAGTGTTGAATGTCAGCTCCCGATGGAATCCTCCATTTCAACTGCGTGAATTTAGTGCAAGCTCCTGCAACATTGGTCCCCAATTCCCGAGTTGGCTTCAAACACAAACAAATCTTGAGAACCTATATCTGTCAAACTCTAGTATTAGAGATACATTACCAGATTGGTTTGAGAACATCGTAACTCATATTGCTGACTTGGATTTGTCTTACAATCAGATCGGAGGCGAACTGCCAGCATTCCCCTCTAACAGCCAAACAGACTTGTACAGAAGCCTGAGAATGAACTCGAACAAATTTGAGGGACCACTCATCTCATTACCGTCAAATGTTTGGGTGTTGGACCTGTCAGATAATTTACTGTCAGGAACTGTTCCTAAGACCAAGGGAACAGTGAACCAAAACCTGGAATATATTGATCTCTCAAAAAATCAGTTAACAGGAGCTGTTCCAAAACACCTGTGCAATATACTTGGTATCAGTATATTGGATCTATCACAAAACAATTTTTCTGGAAGGCTTCCTCGGTGCTTATGGAACTTGGATTTGTATGTGATAGATCTTACAAATAACACAATAACCGGTTTTCTTCCAAGCTCTTTGGGCTTTCTAAGCAATCTCAGCTCATTGCACTTGCGCAACAACAGATTTATGGGGGATCTCCCCCAGTCTTTACAGAATTTGACAAGCTTGGTCACCATGGATTTGGGAAACAATTTCTTCACGGGTAGTATCCCTTTCTGGATCGGTAAAAGTCTACCGAAACTTAGAATCTTAAACCTTCAATCCAATCAGTTTACAGGCAAGATTCCACGACAGCTTTGTCGCCTCAGCAGTCTTCAACTTTTAAACTTGGCACATAATAGCATAACTGGGACGATCCCTCCTTGCTTCGGGAATTTAAGTGGCATGATAGAAGATAATAGTAACAATGAGTACAACTACCTTGGTTACCAATATTACGAAAATATATTGGTTAACATGAAAGGAAATCCGTTGCTCTTCACAAAGACAATAAAGTTTCTTACATCCTTAGACCTATCGAACAACAATATTGTTGGAGAAATTCCAGATTCTTTGATGAATCTTGTTGGTTTGAAGAATTTGAATCTTTCAAGAAACCTGCTTAAAGGAAATATACCAATAAAGATTGGAAACCTACAACAAGTGGAATCTTTGGATTTGTCAATGAACATGTTGTCTGGTCGAATTCCCCAAAGTTTGGCTACCTTACACTCTATAAGCTACCTGAACCTGTCATTCAATAAATTATTTGGTCCTATTCCGGTTGGAAATCAGCTCCGGACTTTAGACGACCAGTCCATTTATGAAGGGAACAACGGATTGTGTGGGCCGCCACTATTGAGATGCAAATCATCCAATTCTTCGTACAGTATTGACGGTAAAGATGATGGTCAAGAAGATAATGATGAAGGCTTGTTTTCTTATGTTAGCATGGGGCCAGGCTTTGTTGTTGGATTCATGGGACTTCTTGCTAGTTTGCACTTCATCAGGAGTTGGAGGTTGGCTTACTTTGGGTTCTTTGAGAATGTTTATGGTTGGCTAACCTTATCAATATTGTTGAACCTTGCTCGCCTAAGGAGGAAGTTTTTCTAGCGAGGTACGTACATTCATGAATACGAGTATAAAAATACCAGATTTCAATTCCCTTAATTTCAGGATGAGAACATGCATTTAAAGTCTTGCATATACAATAGCTGTGTTTGTAAATCCATATTAAAGCATGAGTTTTTGATTTTTCTTGTAAATTGTCATAGATGTTCTTTAAGTGGCCGTAGGTAGATCTTCGGAGATTATGCAGAAATCAATATGTTGTTAACATTAACTAATATTTGTAGGTATCCTTTTTTAATGGAGGTGTTCAGGTCAGGCAAAGACGATGAAGAACGTTATACCAATACTATGCTTCGAAGATAAAAGAATCATGCATGTGTATGTTTCACGCCATAAAGTCTTGTTTGTTTTTTGTTTTTTTCTTTTTGTGTGTGTTTATTGTTGTTTACTATGAAGATTAAAACTTCGTTGTACCAATACTATGCTTCGATGAAGTACGTTATACCAATACTATGCTTCGAAGATAAAAGAATCATGCATGTGTACGTTTCACGCCATAACCTTATATAATTAGTTTCCATTATATAACCAAATTAAAACCTTAAATTATTATTGTATGACACTGTTAGAGTTGTACTATGTGTGTGTATATATATATATATATATATATATATATATATATATATATATATATATATATATATATATATATATATATAAGTTTGATTGTAGGAATTAGAGACTTGAAGCAAAGGCAAATATGAGTTTAATTTGTAAATTTGATTTATAGTTAATTAAGTAAATGGTCTTTGTGGGTTGTCGATATAACGAAAAATGAGATCATCAAGGAAATCGTTAGACAAAAAAAAAAAAAAAAAAAAAAAAAAAAAAAAAAAAAAAAAAGAGTTAATATGGTCTTTCAAATTTCTTCACGGGAGAAGATGGCCCTTCTGCATATTCCATCACCATCAGGAAGACGTTAACTTATTCTCTTTCATAAAAATGCTACGAAAGTTAGCGTATTTGAGATTGTTGATCAATTGCAGCTACACTGTGATGTATGAATCAAGATACAGGCTGGGTTCTGGTCCATGCCTGATTCTCGTCATCAAAATCATCTGTCCTAGTGTACCGACCTTTTTGAAAATATGATATTTCAGTCCATACCCTGCGAACAAGCAAGATGCTCACAAAGACTATGCTTCCGGGTGTACAAACAACATGCAATAAAATGGGTCAAATCGATGACAATGAGCATGAATAATAGGTTCCTTTTAAGTATCGTTTATGGATACACAGATTGAGATTAACTAAATTACATATTTATAAGAGAACCGCTCAAAATGTTCACATCAATTTTTTTGACAGGCATAGTGGTAAAAGAATTTTTGCACAGGTTTGAATCCAAGCCAATTGTGTTGCAATATGTGTTTGTAATGAACCATTTTCTGAGTTTGAATATTATGCAAATGAATGAAACAGTAAACGGGACAATATAGTAAAGTAAGTAAACAATGGTTTTATTGATACTTGATTGATTGATCATTTGTTTACACACACATGGACACCTATTTATACAATACTAAACGACATGACAGTTACATTTAACCATTGTGTTGTTTGACACATAACTGACATTAACTAATAACTACTTTAACTACCAAATCCTAACTGCTATAATAGCGGGTGTTTGGGTTAACTGTTTTGTCCCAAACTCAACCCATTGCAGCTTTACTAATTCGACCCATAACTATATACTAAAATACATATTTGACTTTTGGCATGTAATGAAATTAAATGGACAACAAGAATTACGGCCCAATAATTTTGGTTCTGGCTAGTTAAGAAAAGGGTCAAAAGAGCTTCGGATCAAAACATGTAACTTTTGATATATGTCAA